>JASANC010003614.1:0-35602 GCA_030248135.1 Theristus sp. LFF4_11 | reverse complement strand
AAATAATGGAAATGGGCGTTCAGCCTTGCTGCAGGGTTTGAATCCACCATGCTCACGTACAACACTAGCGAAAAAGGCACCGCGATTTTACCGCATTTGAACAGTAACCGGAACAAAATCTGAAGAGTCTCTCAGAAAACAACATATGCACGCAGACAGCAGCGCGTCATGGGAAAAAGAACTGAAACGTGGCATATGCGGGAAGATGTTTTTGATTTGAAAGCAGCTTGTCAGCGCGCGTTGACAGTAAATCTGATAAGTGGATACGCTGCGTAGACTGGCAAGAACGCTCGTAATTGCGCGTGCAGGCGCACAAAAGGCTGCCAAAAATCCACTTTTTGTATACCGTGTCAGCCGCTGCGCGGCAGACTTTGATGATTCCACCACTGGAACAAGATAACATGGATCACGCACGACGCTGTTTTAGCTGAAGCATCATACTTTGTAGCCGTCTTGGCTAGCGAGCACTGCTAGCAGCATTGCTGCATCTATGTGTAGCACCAACGCTATAGAATTTCACTCGTCCTGTAGTCAGTCACGAACAGTAAACATGTTGAATGAGCACGATAGAAGCACCTTGTCTGAAAATCTGATTTATCTTCAGACATCATTGACGTTTTTTATTATTCTGCAATGAGGACGGCTGCACTTTTCTATTTTTTCCAAAAAAAACACGGAGAGCGATTGAAACGAGCAAATGGGCAACAAGAGAGATTGTGACTCGGTGGCATTTTGGGCTGTGCTCATGACTTTGATTGAGCTGAAGTAAGAAAAATGCAAGTGTAAATCCATGATTGGCAGTGATTGAGTTTTATTTCTGAAGGCGTGGCCACGTTATTTGATTGATCGTTAGCAGTTGAATAGTCGAATCGCCAATTGTTTACCAAAAAAACTGATTTTCTGGCTACTATAAACGAGACGCGCTATTTGAAATTAAAAGTTTTTTTATAACAAACGACGCTACGAGGGTGCACAATAGTTGTTTTCTCCTACACTTCTTCAATGATGAAACAGCTCACGATGAAAAAAAATACCAACCAATGAGCGTCAAAATGAAGATGAAAAAGTTATGAAGTTGCTGATTACGATGTGAGATCATGGGTGTTGTTTACGAGCTGTCACGAAACACGACAAGCATATCATGTGTGAAAGTTGTTTCTGCCAACCCCCGCATCAAAACATTAGCAGCACATTGAGTTCTGATCAAACTGATTTTGGCTGAATGTTTCAGCTGAAAAGGTTTAGAGAATTTTATTTCACGCTGAAAAAACTTGATTAAAAACTTACATCGAGCTCTGATGGTACAATCGACCGTCTGAGGCAAGTTTCAGAATCAGCTTTGTTCAACTTCAGTGCAGCCTTAGCTCCGCTTACATTGCTAAAATTGAAGTTTTTTGTTCAACAAAGTCTTGTGTTGAAATTAATTGCTTGTGGTTAGTTTGTTTGAAAACAATTAAAACCAGAGAATTTTTTATTTCTCAAAGGAACTGCCAATAAAAAACATGCAGGGCCAGTTTGCGCCAATGTTCAAACATACACGTGCAATGTGAGTAGACTGTACATGTTCGTGATTCTTATGCATTTCTCTTAGCTTCCTCAGTGATAACCGACAAATGAGGTTCTCTTTTCAGTTACTGTGTCCGGTACGGTCCGGTTTTGCCTCATTGCAGTTACCGGTTGCGGCATTTCATATCTGAAGATGTCAACTGCTTTGAACACACATGATTTCAATGTTCCCTTACGTATTCTCCAGCTAACTGCGTTCTCAATCGCGTATAGGTTTGAAAACAAAAAAATGTCTGATTGTTAAACTATTGTGAAACGCAGTTCCCTACGTTGCCACAAGAACTTTTATAAGAGATTCACAAACACCAGTTATATCAGTTTTACAAATCCGTCAACATCTGTGCAGCTTCACTGGGCTTATTATCTGGTCAGTTGATTCCTCGGTGTATGCATTTCGGACCGGCAGGTCAGTTGCATTAAAAATGTTAGTGTTGCGTGCCACCGGTTAATTTATACCTTGGAGAACCCACAACCAACCCACTGTAAATATTTTCTAAGCATTTTGAATAAAGTTTGAATGTCACTGTGAAAAGGGTCACAGTATCTGACTGTCACTTGTGTTCTTGACGACGCTGTGAGGAGATTCGGTTTCAAAATTGCGAAACGATCAATTCTGAAAAAAACTGAGAATATGCCACCGAACAGCTTTTTCGGTGAACCGAACACTGAACCAATTTCAGATCAGTTTATTTGTTTTGGCAAATGCTTTTTGTTAAAGTTCAGGGACTATGGATAGTTTCTTTCACGGATATTCAATGGAAATGGAGGATAAATGTTAAAAATATCGTTGTGAAAATCACAAAGCGACCAGGAAAAAAAACAAGAAAAATCCCCTTTCCTAATCGATGTTGAAAACGCGAAAAGCAAAATATGTGTTCCTTGATTATCATTGCTTAATGTTTATGAGTTCTTGAGCTTATAAAAGGTGACTGCTTGCGGGATGCAGCTGCAAGAAATATTGCCATTTCCAATTGCCAGACGTAGGTACATAGCAACGGCAGTGCCCACAAGCCTGGCACAACGATGATAGTTCTGCGGGCTATAATTTCAGTTTGATGATGCACAAAGTTGACGGATTTTTTATATTTTTTTCACTGTATCTTTCAGTTGTTTTGTGAGCGAGTATATTCCAAAAAATATCAATCGAGTGTTATCGTCAAAGCGGCGTGTTTTGGATGGTGAAAACAATAAAAATGAAATAAACTGAATAATGATTGGTTTGACGACACACGCATATCAGCTAACACGTTTGTCGCAAGCATATTGTTTTTTGGTGTTGTTAAGCGTTGAGAAAAAGTGATGCTTTGAGACCGTTTGTGCAAATGACAGAACGCATGTCCCACGATCAGTTATCCGCTCGCCTTTTTAGTTTTGTTGTTGTGTTCGCTGTACCGGTCATTGCAGCTCGATTGCATCTGGTACAATGCGTTTGCGAAAAAAAGTATCTATCATTTACATGTGTCGTGCGTGTTGAAAAAAGAAGCCATTAGTAGCTGACAATGTACTGAAGAACTTCATTCACTTTTGCAGTCAACATTCGCAACTTGGTACCTATGTTGCTTTATGCTAAAAGTTCGAAGACATATTTTTAATAAATGGTTCTGTTCCATGGTGACCTCATAGATGTGCGTATGGCAGCATCATAATTCAATAAATGTTGTCATGTGTACCGGTGTACGTACGTCAAATAATAAGTGCCGAGTCTTCTGTGACGCCACACACTGTATATGTGCCGTTTATATCAGTTTCAAGAAAACTACAGACTATGTTCACATCTATTCAGGCAGCACAAACCGTGTTACGCGCTGTTAATGCAATATGCCTCGCAAAAGCGGCTTCCAAGCGATGGACGTGCATTTTCTGGCAATCACGCTGGAGCCGTCTGCGAACGCCACGCACGCCGGCGCACTCGCCTGCGCGACACTGGTCGAGCAACGATGCGTCGCGTACGAGACGAACCAGTGGATCTTCCCGTTGGTGTTGTACTTCGGCAGCAGCTGCTCGTTGCTGAGCATCGCCGAGAACCTGCTGATCTTCGTGCGTCTGCGGCGCAGCAGCGACGGCGCACAGACGCACGCCATGGGCAGCTCGGTGCACTACGTGGCGCTGATGGCGCTGTTCGACGTGCTCGTCTCTGCCGCCTACATCCCGGTGATCGTGGTCGACCAGGCCAAGGACCGCCTGCGCTCGCGTTTCCTGCAACGCGTCTGGGCGAGCTACTTCGACGTCGGCTTGACGGCGACCAACGTGGCGCTGACCGCCAGCTGCTACTTGATCGTGTGTCTGCAGTTGGAGCGCTATCTGATCACGATCAAGGCGCGCCGCTGGATCGAGATCATAAAACGATACCAGCTCGTCGTCTCGGCATCGGCGATCTTCTTGGCGATGTTGTTGAAAGGACCAATGTATTTCGAGTTCACGGTGAAGAAAACGCTTTTTATGTTTATTTCACAGGCTCAGTTTTAAATGAATGGACAGTACGTCGGCTTGGTAACTTTTAGTAGCAGCTGATTCGCTACTGGCTGCCTGAATCAAGGTCAAGAAAAAAGAAATTTAGATTAGCATTTTTTTTACTTTTTCAAGCGGATTGGTTTATCAAGTTTATCGGCTTGCTTGCAGTTGGAATCGATCGAGCACAACTGCACGGACGACCTGCTGTACGAAGTGGTGCACACGGAGCTGGCGGCGCTGCCGATCTACTCGTTCTACACGTTCTACCTGCGCACGATGCTCACCGTTTTCATGCCGTTCACTCTGCTTGCCTACTTCAACATGCGCGTCATGGCGAAACTGCACAAGACGCATCGCATGGCACGTCTGTTTCGATTCTCCGATACCGAACATAAGGTAAAAATGAAAATGCACAAAAATCTGGCGCATCTGTAGCGGCTAGTTTCAATTGGCGAAACTCAAACTTTTTTCTTTTAATGATAGTTTGGAGATACATACTGCGGTGGCAATATTTTGAAAAAAGATCGGAAAAGGTAATCTTGAGTGAGAGTCGAACTTTCACTGGACCAGCGCCTTAGACCCCTTGACTATTGAGTTTCTCTGAAATCGAATGAGGTGGCACTAGAATCGAACTTAGAGAAATACACAAAAAAATTAAGCAACAATAAGGGTGTGAATGTCATAAAATTCACGCTGCTTCATAAAATTTGCGCTTATTCTCGGTTCGTGCGTTTCAGGCGCGCATCCGGTCCGCCTCGCGAACGTTTGCCATTCTCGTGTGCACTTATCTGATCAGCAACGTGCTACAGATCTCCGTCAGCACCTGGGAGTATCTGAATATCGAGCATTTGGCCGAGGACTATTGTCACTGGTATCTGCTGGCCACCGATTTGGTCTCCCTGCTGACGATCACCTGCTGCGCATCGCGTCTGCCGATTTACCTGATCTTCAACGAACAACTTCGCCGTTCGATTCTGTCCGACCGCTTGCTTGAAACGGTGAAACGAGTGTGCGGCTGTGCAGGGGACGACGCATTGAAAACTGACGATGATGAAATCATGCAACAGAAGCATCCAGTGTTGCTGACGAACAATGTTGTTGCTGGGAGGAATGGGCGCAATGAGACAGAACGGCAGCAGCAACATGATGAACAACGACAACAGAAAACAGTGCTCGTCGAGAATGGACACTGTGTCGCCGTGTTGATACCGTTGACGCCGCACTCGGAGCTCTGACACCTCGACACAAGTGCACCATACACTGAGATTTACAAATGCGCCTTTGCCAATCGTTTATTCAAAAAATAAAAAAAGTTTTAAAAATACACGTGAACGATGTAGTAACTGTGATGCTATGATGTTTGAAATCAGTTATGACAAGCTCAATTCGCTGAGATCGTGTGGCTCGTGTGTGTTGATGTAGTGGCGGATGGTCTTGGCAGTCAGCCAACTGTAGGAATTGTCGAAACGAAACACATCTGCAATTGAAGCTTGACCATGAAATAACGTAATCGACGATGAAATGCTCAAAATGGTCAAGTGCTTTGTCGTTGAGTTTGACTTGTCTCAGTGTCATAGATCAAACAAAACTTTTTTAAAGGTTTGAATTGTGTGTGGTGGTGTGGCTTTGCGCCTTTCCACTTGCATTTCGCTCATGTAGTTGAAGACTCAGTTCACTTGCATTGTTTCGTTTTCGTTGGCGTGTGTCCCCACTCCGGAATTCGGTCAGTGGCAATGCGCAACGCGGGCACGACGCAACGCAGCTGCGCACGATCGATGCACTGCACAAGCGTGCTGATGTCTTCACGCAGCATTCCATCCGGCACTTCGTAGATGCCGAACTGGATTTCGTTTAATCCAGTGCTTTCCAAGTACCAGCTGAAAGGGTTATTTTTTGACAGTCTTCAACTTGGGATTTTTTCTAATTATAAATTCCTGCAGTGAGAGAAATATTTTTCAAAGTACATACTTGTACAATGTAACATACTATAAAATCTGAGACGAAATCGGGGTGTTGACGCGAACAAATTGCCGTTGGCCACTCGGTATTCGAATTTCCGTCAGCTCCGCATCTGAAATTCGTTTTTTTTAATTTATGTCCTATTTGACATAATCAACACTAGAGAACGTACCTTTCGGTAATAATCTGTTGCGTTGTTCATCTGCGAAATACAGGTGCTTTGGCACCTCGCCACCATAATTTATCTACAAAAAATCAACACATTTCTCAAAATTTTCAATCCGATTCAAAGAGTTAAAAAAAGATGTCGTTATAAAAATGCCGTAACCATTTTGGAACATGCTGAGTCGTCCAACGTTGCGGTGCCACCATAGCATGCAGGAAGTTTGTCTGCGTCAATTTCTTTTAGCAGCGCGTTTTGCCAACCGCTGTCTAACAAAGAGAAAAGACATTTTTATAGAACTACCAAAAATCAGCGCATAAAGTGGAAGACGTACGGCCAAAAACTTCAATTTTCTGCTTGGTGCGCTCGTCGAGTATTGGTTTCACAATGCTGTACAGCAACGGGAACAATGCGGGCGCTGAAAGAACAGAAAATGCAGTTGGTTGTTGATTGATCATTCAATGATTCCATCATATCACAATACCATTAATCACGATCACTTTGTGCAGCGTTTCCGGCACGTGTTGCTCAATCAACCGAGATGTCTGAATCAATAATTAAAAGTTTCATTAACAAATAAAAACATTGAAACTGTGAATCCCAAATCCAAAAAGGCCACGTACATTCTGCACCATGCGCATGCCATTATTCCACATCTGACGAGTGTTGATTCCATCCAAGTCAATGACGAACGTCGTTTGCTGAATCAATCTGCCAAACTGTTGAAGCGAGTTTGAGAATGCGCTTGGTTTTGAAAGAAAACTCTATAAACTACCATTTCGGAATTTTTCGATCGCAGACGTTTTTCCTGTTCGTACCAGGCCATCACAGTGCACAGCGCCTTACGGTCACGGACGGAGTGCGCAAGTCCTGACACGCAAAATGCGGTTTTTTTAATTTGGTGTATTGTCCGCAGCTTTTTGATTTGAAATCCAGATGGCAAGCGTTTTTATCGTTTATAGGCTTACCGTATAAATCAAGCCTGCCAAACGCATGATAGTTGACCAGCCTGCCGAACTTGTCATGGCCAAACAGGCCACGTGTGAAGTAAGCGTGCATTGTCTGGAACGCATGAAACTGTTATGACATTCATCTGGGTTACAATGCAAGCCAACATGTTGGGTCATCCGATGTTTCAGCCGCACATCACATCCGTCTGTGATGGCCATCATTTTTTGTTGGGCTGTGAGCCCGGGCTGTGTCGTACTGACGAGCCTGTGGCCCGCAGTATGCGCTTACCAGGCGAAACCGCAAGAACAGTGCTTGCACCAGTTGTAAAACATCAATGCAAAAGTGCTAACATTGTTGACATACCAAAAAATGGAAGTCACAAGCTGGCTCTTTTTCCATACCTTGTCAATTGGAAGTTCTTCGTGCGGTAGCAAATCCAGCTGAAGACATTCCCTCAAACGATGGTGCTGAAAAAATCTGCAAAAAAACATAACAACACTTGCATGGCAATGAAAGTAAATTCCTTTACCACACGCAGCATTTCTGCGGCTCTGTCCACGTCGAAGTTCCGAGCTAAAAAAAGTTTAAAAACTTCAACTTCTATCTTGTGGCAGGAGCAGGACAAACAGCAAACACGCGCACCTTGAAGAAAATGAATGAGAAACGTGCAGTCACGCAGGTGAGATGTGTGCTCCCCAGTTTCGTCAGCGAATCGGTTGGCCAGCTGAAATGTTGCAATTTCAGACTATTGTTACGTGGAAATGTGTGAAAGTTTAATTTTTTATTCAACAAAAGAAAAATCGCACTTCGTTCAGCGCATCTTTCTGTGGCTTTGTCAGCAACGACAACTCCAGGGGGTTTATGTAGCCGTCGCTGCCCTGACCCATTTTGATGGCACTTTCTGTTTGTTTTCAAATAATCGAGTTCGACTGACAGTGATCTTTTGTTTTTGATTACTCTCTATGTGGCGTGATTGTTTTTCGTGTATTTTTTAAACATTCTCAGATACGACTTGCATAACCGAAACTACAAAGCTTCCAGAACAGTAAAGAACAGGGAACAGCGGCGGCAAAACAGTTTCCAAAAAAGAAAAATTACAATAACGCGCTCTGAAATACAGTGCACACTATTCGTAGTATTTGTTGTTGCTGAGCTGATGGCGGTAGTTTATGTGAGGGGTCAAGGGCAAACGAGATTTTGCGAGTTGAAGTTGTACCTCTGACCACAGGATATTGTGACACGTTCATATGACACAACAGTGCAACTCAGGTATTTCAAATGTGGCACGCTGATTGGCTTCCATCACTGCACTGCTCAGCCAGTCAACAAAAAACGTGCAATCTGAGTTTAACCAGAGGCACGCCAAAAAAGGCTCGATGCACATTTCACTGTTTCACTATTATCAATTTAGTGCATCAGTGTTATATTGGTTTTTACAACAACAGCAAACCACGTTTTGGGAGCGGTAATGTGAGGTTGAATGACTCATAGCATGATGCATTGTGACAAAAAACAAACTGAATTGACTTTGTTATTGTGCTTATCAGTTTCTGATACGGACGGAACGTGTCCCCGAAACATTTGCTTGCTCGCTTACCTTCAGGATAGTCGTGTCAAAAAAACACAGTTTTCTGCGTTGAAAGCTCAATTGGAACTGTCATTTTAGCGTTTACATGAAATGTTATGCATGTCGATTCAGAAAAGTTCAAACGACGCAACCAGCACATCATCAGCATGGAATGTGCAGCTGACTCAGCGGGCACGTCTGCCATGGTGCGGGCACGCCGCGAAACCGACTGCTGCATCTGTTTGACTGAAACGGTGATTGCTTGCGAAATATTTGAGTGTCATCTAGAAAATTTTGACGAATTGATAATTGAGCCGGGCGGTGCAGGTAGATACGTTTCAAGATAAAAAACGAGCCAAAAAAATGACTGTGCACTGCCTCGCGAGTATCACCATGCACTGCAACGTCAGTGTCACGTTCTGCTGGTGCCTTGTGGCCACGCGTGTGTTTGTGTCGAGTGCGGTGCGCGTGCCTCGCGGTGTCCGTTGTGCCGAACACAAGTGACACACAAAGTGCATCTCGGCTGCATCGTCAACGACGCATCGACTGCAGCGCAAACGGCCACTGCACAGCAAACTGGTGCAGTTTTTGTCAGATTGGAAGCATTATTGATTTGTCGCACATTTCTAAGTATGTTTTGTTTCAGCGATAGACCCAAGCGATCTCAGCAAGCTTGATGTTCAACTGACGGTGGTCAACGATTTGAGGTCTGCCATAATTTTCAACGTTTCAACCCACAAGAATCAGAATGGTATGAATGACAGCAGTGCACATGGCCGCCATGTTGTGCACATCGCTGCAAAGCTTTGCCAGACGCACACAGCGACAAGCGCACTGCGTTCAAGCACGCCGTTGTACTTCTGTTGCATTTCAGGCGTGGTTTCGCTGATACAGATGAAATTGATCTTGAATTAGTGGTCGCCCTGGCATCGGAATGCCTCAGATCGCCGCAGTGCGTTTACTGTGTTACTATATTTTCTTTAACGTTTTTTACCGATGTGTTATTTTATTTTCTAAAAGAGTGTCACCTTCGCAGCCGTGCACTAGTGATGGCCACCCTACGCCTGCTGGCCTTCGTATGCGAGTATCGTGCGGTGGAGCTGCGTGAGCGTCACGTCTTCGCGTTGCTTGTGCCGCTCGTTAGAACGTGGACCGACGATCAAACGATACAGCACGTTGCACAGCGGCTGTCACAGAAAATAATGAAAGCACGAGCTGTGTCGGGCACGTTGCAGCGGTTGGCCGGTGCGAGCGACGCCCGCGCAAACAGTGAGTCCGTGGCAGCCCACACTCCCTCGGGCAACAATCAAAATCGTCCAACGCAAGCGAACGAGCGACATCAACAGAGTGCAACCGGGAATCAACCTGTGAAGCAGTCGGTGCGCGGCGCAAGCAACCCCCGCTCGTGTGCCCTGCAGTGATCGGTGCATTTGAGTGTTCGCATCTTCTCTGTGATCTGTAACACAGTTAGACAGTTCTTTCATGCCCAAAGTCCAGCTCAACATGCTCAAAAGTGTATCATTGTTTTTCCTTGCACTCAAACTGATGTTCCGCGTTTTGCCGTGTTGAAATGATGTCATCGGTGCGTTTCATAGTCATGCTCTGTTTGCCACGTCCAAACGGTGATCCCGTGAAAGTTTTCCATATGGGTATCACACCGCATGAGCATGGGAGTTGTGCGATTAAAGTTCTTTTAATAGCCTGGAACCATGAGCCAGATCTATGTAGAGACAAAGTCAAAGCCAAAGCCAAAGTAAACTCTTCGTGATAAACTATAAACTCAAACATGTGCTTTTAATTTGCAAAACAACATCTTTTGCACATATTGCTCGTCGGCGCAGACCCACATGTATGTAGAATAGATTGTATGCAGGACATTTTTGGAGTTTTAGAAAACCACAAAAAGCAATAAAGCATGTCAAATTTTTGAAGCCATGAAATTATTTGATAAGAACAAGTCTACAATGTAGTTGTTGCATCGGAATCTTCCGGACATGAGGATGCAAGCCTGTTTCTGGTGCGTTATGCACATGCGATGCATGTAAATCTGTCAAAACGCATTATCATTTTTTTCCTTGAAGTTTTTCTCAAGGAGTTGCCTCTGCGCCTGCCACACGCAAAGCCGCATGAAAAATGTGTTGTGGGTTCGCTTCCTTTCATTTGCGTTCCTCTCTGCACGCGTGGCATTTCAAAAAGTCGGACGATAATTTTTGTTTTTCTTTGTGCTGTTGGCAAAAAAACCTGTCGCATGTCTGAACTGCATTTATAAAATGAGCTGCCGTCCTGATATACTGGTCTGCTCAAGTGGCACTGAAAAAACTCATGAGCGTAAGCTAAAAATACAGCTGACAAAAAGAACTACGCTTATATTACATCAAAAAAACAAACCAATTCAAATCCGCTTCTTTACCGTTTTACAATATTCGCGCAGTTTTCCATTTTTTGTTCATTGGACGTCGTTTTGATTACGCCATACATCTGACGCGGGTTGGAAGCCATCTTTGCTTGGCTATTAGCTTTCGCTTTGGTTCGGCCAGAGGAATAAACCGCACACTGACGTTTTACCCCACCACACCTGTGTTGGGTGCGCCTTTGCAATCAATAAACTTTGAGCACAAGCTTGGCGTAAGTTTGGAATTGAAGAGCGTACACAAGGTTTATCGCCAAAAAAATCCACTAGAACAGAAGATTTGTTGGTTGTTTGTGGCTGTCGTTCATTCTGGCCGATGCGTTGTCTTCATTTTTCATCCATATTTTTTGAGAACACAGTCTAACAAACAATTCACACACTTCTGGCATGACGATTGGCCACGATGGTGGACACGTTGACTTTATGGTGGTTGACGTAAAAAAAACGACAACACAGTGACAGATCTCGTTAGAGGCGAAACGGATGTTAATGGTATTGCAGCCGCAAGAGCCGTTGATTGAAAATTGTCTTTTCAGGACGCGTCTAATAACATTTTTACTGCTTCACGTTGACACTGTGCCTTTTTTGCTTTCGACATCATTTGAGACGATGTTCAAAAAATAGGCTCATCTGTCAAGTGTGAAACACTTCTCAGCATCGATGCAAATGAGAGTGTGCCAGTTTGCGCCATGACCTCGACAGAGCAGACGGATGCGTGCACCGTCGGCTTCTGCCCGGAATACGACACGAACGAGTGGATGTACCACACGGTGCTGTACTTTGGCAGCACCAGTTCGCTCGTGTCCATCCTGAACAACG
The DNA here is from genome assembly GCA_030248135.1 of Theristus sp. LFF4_11. Lineage (NCBI taxonomy): Eukaryota > Metazoa > Nematoda > Chromadorea > Monhysterida > Xyalidae > Theristus > Theristus sp. LFF4_11. Next base: position 23,716 of record JASANC010003614.1, on the reverse strand, counting down.
CGCTGATCTTCTACTGTCTGCTGCGTCACCGCGACTGCCTGAGCACATATCTGTTGTTCCTGTTGTTGTTGTCCGTGTTCGACACGGTCGCATCGGCCGCTTACATCCCGTTGATCGTCGTTGATCAGGCAAAGGATCGTCTGCAGTCGGACAGCTTGAAACGAGTCTGGAGTGTTTATGTGGTGCAAGTTAGTGCGATTCATTCAAATTATTTCGCTAAACGCAGAAACTCCGATAAAAAAAGCAGAACGGTGTATGACGGAGACCTAAAGTCGGATTTTTTGAAAGTTGATATGGTTGGCATTTAGCACAGACAGGTGGAGACGGGGTGGTGGCAGTGGGGGTGTGCGCTGACACTTGCAGTTTTATTCCGTCGTCATTCGTAGCCTGAGTAGTGCGGAAGACACTTGCCCTTGCGCTTGAGGGATCGACTCTTGCACGATCGATTCTTTGAGCGCCTTGACAACGGTCTGATGGGGACTTTTGAGTTAGCCCAAGCTGAAAACATTGCTCATGCTCGCTCAGTCGTTCAGTAACAAGTTTTGAAAAGCTCAGAATGATTAGCACCGTTTGCAAATAAGAGTGGGGGGGGGGGGTCTGCGCTACATGGGAAAGTTTTCAAACCAAGGGTGCAGGGACATTCTACTAATCAAGGCGCTTCAGGTTTATCCCCTGAGTACCCCCTGATTATGCCTATAAAGGTCGTTTTTAGGGCGCGGAAGTTAAAAAACCCTCGATTTTTTGCGATTTTTCGCAAAGTGTACCTTTTTAGCCCTACCGTATCTCGTAGTTGCACAGTTTCTGGAACCTCACACAATATTCACGTGAAAGATCTTGCGGAGTTCTTTAAGGCCCTGTATCAATGAGCTCTTGCAAGGGGGGTCCCTGAGGCGCTACGACGCTAGTTAAAATTACTTTTTTTTTAAAATTACGCTATTTTTTAAAACATTTTTTTGAGCTCATAAACACAATTTTTCGATTTTCATTTTTGGTTCTACAGGGGGGTTTTCGGGGTCGCTGAATTTGAATCTGATCTTAGATTTTTGCCCCGGGCATTTTTTTGCCCTAAAATTGGGCAAAAACACATTTTTTTGCGTTTTCCAGTGTTTTTTGGTTTTAATTTTTAATTTTAAGTGCGGATTTTTTTAACAAAGCTGTTTTACAACAGCCTTACAACCGCTGTATCGGAATCAGTTTTTGCAACTGACCACTTGCCCACCCAAAAAATGGGTAAAAAGTTGATTTTTTTGCTTTTTGCACACGTTTTCGTTTCACAGTGAAAAAATCAAATTAGAAACAACTTGTAATTTTAATTTTTAATTCTACATAGAGGGTTTCGGGGTCGCTGAATTCGAATCTGACCTTAGATTATTGTCCCGGGACTTTTTTTTGCTCTAAAACTTGGGCAAAAACACATTTTTATGCGTTTTCCAGTGGTTTTTTGATTTAATTTTTAATTTTAAATGCGGATTTTTTTAACAAAGCTGTTTTATAACAGCCATACAACTGCTGTATCTGAATCTGTTTTGATATTTTGCAACTGACTACTTGTCCACTTAAAAATGGGTAAAAAGTTGATTTTTTTGCTTTTTGCACACGTTTTCGTTTCACAATCAAAAAATCAAATTAGAAACAACTTGTAATTTTTATTTTTAGTTTTCCAGGGAGGTTTTCAAGATCGCTGAATTTGAATCTGACCTTAGATTTTTGCCCCGGGCATTTTTATTGCTTTAAAAATGGGGCAAAACACATTTTTATGCGTTTTCCAGTGGTTTTTTGTTTTAATTTTTAGTTTTAAATGTAGAGTTGTTTAAAAAACAGTTTCATAACAACCTTACAACCGCTGTAAGGCTGTTATGAAACTGTTTTTTAATCAACTCTACATTTAAAACTAAAAATTAAAACAAAGAACAACTGGAAAACGCACAAAAATGTGTTTTTGCCCCATTTTTAGAGCAATAAAAAAGCCCGGGACAAAAATCTAAGGTCAGATTCAAATTCAGCAATCTTGAAAACCCTCCTGGAGAACTAAAAATTAAAATTACAAGTTGTTTCTAACTTGATTTTTTTACTGTGAAACGAAAACGTGTGCAAAAAGCAAAAAAATCAACTTTTTACCCATTTTTTAGATGGACAAGTGGTCAGTTGCAAAATATCAAAACTGATTCAAATACAACGGTTGTATGGCTGTTATAAAACAGCTTTGTTAAAAAAATCCGCACTTAAAATTAAAAATTAAAACAAAAAACCACTGGAAAACGCATAAAAATGTGTTTTTGCCCAACTTTTAGAGCAAAAAAAGTCCCGGGACAAAAATCTAAGGTCACATTCGAATTCAGCGACCCAGAAACCCTTCATGTAGAATTAAAAATTAAAATTACAAGTTGTTTCTAATTTGATTTTTTCACTGTGAAACGAAAACGTGCGCAAAAAGCAAAAAAATCAATTTTTTACCCATTTTTTGGGTGGGCAAGTGGTCAGTTGCAAAATATCAAAACTGATTCCGATACAGCGGTTGTAAGGCTGTTGTAAAACAGCTTTGTTAAAAAAATCCGCACTTAAAATTAAAAATTAAAACCAAAAAACACTGGAAAACGCAAAAAAATGTGTTTTTGCTTAATTTTAGAGAAAAAAAATGCCCGGGGCAAAAATCTAAAATCAGATTCGAATTTAGCGACCCCGAAAACCCCCCTGTAGAACCAAAAATGAAAATCGAAAAATTGTGTTTATGAGCTCAAAAAATGTTTAAAAAAACAGCGTAACTTAAAAAAAAGTAATTTTAACTAGCGTCGTAGCGCCTCAGGGACCCCCTTTGCAAGGGCTCATTGATACAGGGCCTTAAAGAACTCCGCAAGATCTTTCACGTGAATATTGTGTGAGGTTCCAGAAACTGTGCAACTACGAGATACGGTAGGGCTAAAAAGGTACACTTTGCGAAAAATCGCAAAAAATCGAGGGTTTTTCAACTTCCGCACCCTAAAAACAACCTTTATAGGCATAATTAGGGGGTACTCGGGGGGTAAACCTGAAGCGCCTTGATTAGTAGAATGTCCCTGCACCCTTGGTTTAAAAACTTTCCCATGTAGCGCTAGACCCCCCCACTCTTATTTGCAAACGGTGTTAAAATTGAAAATCAAGCCAACAAACTTAGTAATCACCTTATGTACATCTCGTAGGTGCTAACGCTATCGAACGTGGTGCTGACGACGAATTCGTATTTGCTGGTTGGCATTCAGCTGGATCGTTTCCTGCTGACCATGCTGAGCACCGGCACGTACCGTCGTTTGGTGACGGCCAGTGTGCGCGCGATGTTCTGCGTCTCCGCTGTGCTGCTCGCGATCGCCATGAAAATGCCAATCTTTTATGAGCTGGAGGTCTGTTACACAAACGTGCGTTGCACTTCAATGATGAACAAAATCGCTGAGTCGGCTGACAATCGCTGTACATCGTGAGTGCAGGCTTTATGGCTTCGCGGACAGGGAATAATCACTTTTGGAAAATCAGCACTGAGGAGAAATGACCCATACGCTGTCCGGTGCGCTGGGGTGCGCGGTATGCACTTAGCAAACGAAACCGCAAGAAACAGTGCTTGCACTATTCAGCGATCATGAGCAGCAATGTTTCAGATCACCGTTTACGAGGACGCCGCGTGCAACCGCACCGAGTACGACGTGCGTCCGACGGCGCTCGCCAGCAGCATCGGCCCCTACCGCGTCTACCAAGTGTGGCTGCGCAACTTTGCCACCGTGTTCCTGCCGTTCGTGCTGCTCGTGCTCTTCAACATCTGCATTCTGCTGAAACTCAGACGCGCACAGCGACACGCCAAACTGTTCCGCTTGACCACGACCGAGCACAAAGTTTGCCTCACTGTTTTTCCGTAGCACCACAAAAACCGTAGCGTGACGGTGACATCTTTTACGTTTTGTTATTTCAATCTAGCGATTGCTGGGCTCGAGTTTAGCAGTGCAGCCCGCCAATGGTCTTTGTGCAGTGTGTGTGTGTGTGCCAGTGTGTTTGTGATGAATGCAACTGCTTGTCGCATGCACAGAAACGGGTGCGCTCCGCGACCGTGACGTTCCTGCTGATTGCGAGCACGTACGTCGTCAGCAACGCCCTGAACGTGTTCGTCACCATCTGGGAGTACATCGACATCGAGGGCCTGATCGAGCGCTGCTACTTCTACTTCATCTCCACCGATCTCGTCACTCTGCTCACCATCCTCGGCTCCGCCCTCCGTCTGCCGATCTATCTGCTGTGTAACGCCGAACTACGCCAGATCATCCGCGACGGCGTACGCAGCATAACGCGCTGCAAATATGCCTGGCTTGATGTCGCGTTAAGCGGCGTACACCAGAGCGCCGTGGAGCTCATGGAGACGCCAGCAGCGCCGCCGCCACACTACAACTCTAATAACAATAATAATAAAACTGAAATGTCCGAGGTGTTGTTGTCGACTGCTGCGGTGAACTGCTGTGTGGACGAAGAACAAGGAATGCAACAAGACGCACTGAGGCACGCCGCAATGCACCTGATGTTTGCTGATGAACTGTCGCACAATTCAAATGATGCCGCACTGTGAATGAAGCTTTTTTAAATTTTTGTGAAGTCATCAATTCACAAGTGAAAATCTTTAATCGGGTTTGAAAGTTACTATTCAGGTGATCTTTGTGTTTCCACCCAGTCCGTTGACTGGAATCAATTGATTACACCTGTGATCAATCTGTTTTCGGTGTTAAAAACGGCATTGACAAAAAAACCCGCGCCAGAAAAAAAACACAAGTTTTTCCGTCAGTTTTAGCTTTGTGAGCTGCGGACTGACACCGCGAGGGCTGGACACTGTTTTTGCGGTTTCGCCCGGTAAGCGATGATTTTTGATGCTTGAACATTTTTGAACATCAGCGCCCGGCTGATGTTTCGTGCTGCCATTACCATCCCTCGGCGCACGTGCATTTTTGAGACTGTGCGGTCTGGCGACTTGTCGAACTGACGAGCCCGGGGTCGCCGCGGTCTTCGCTTACCGGGCGAAACCGCAAAAACAGTGTCCAGCCCTCGCGGTGTCAGTCCGCAGCCCACAAAGCAAAAACGGACGTATAACATCGTTTTTACGCATATATGCGTGGCCACAAGCCTACCCAAGCATACAAGTTTTTCCATAGGCACCCAAAAAATGCACCTTCAAAACAATACAGATAGTGTATTTTACCGTAACTAGAGCAAATTGAAAGTTCACATTACAAATCGGATTTGGTAACAAATAAAATTGCGACCGGGCATCGGACCTCGTTAACTTTCGCTTCAGCGCTAATCAGCTTTCTGAAAGCGTCTAATTTCATATTTGGAGTTCATTTAAACACATTTTTTGCGCTTGGCTTTGCCCTTCGTGCGATTGATCCGCTAACTTCATGTTCACAATTCCATGTCCTCCTACTCGCATTTGTCTCTACCCGAGTCATAAGAACGTTGCCAGAGTTTGTTTCAAGTGCGCTACAGCGACGCCTGGGGCTAATAATTTTAAGTCAGTCCGCTGAATTCTTAATTCAGCGATTGCACACATCCATTTTGCAACCGATGCTGCCCAAGTGTGCGCACAATTGATTATGGCCATCTGGGGCATATGGCATGGCTCCATCGCTGAACACCGAAACTGAACAAGCCGCTGCGCAGTCTCTTGCTTGTAAAAAACCGGCGAAAAAATTGTGACGCAACAGTGAAATTCATTCTCAGTGCCTTTCAGTATTACGACGTTAATTCAGTGCTCCATCATCAGTCGTTTATTGCCATATGTTGATTTATTTAATCGGCTGGTATTGCTTCCGAGAACATTTCACTTGCGACAATGCTCAAGTGATAGATACTTTTAATCAGCTTGATTTATATTTCACTTGATTTTTTGGTTCGGTCATCTGGGGTAGGATTTTTTATCGCTGGCAGTTACACTGACATAAACGCAATGGTTTTCCTCGACACTGTAAAAGAATGTGACAGACGTTTCTTCACAGTTGTCATTCTTGTTTTTCACAACCATGTTCACGCTAAATTAAAAAATGAAGGATTATTCTGGGGGGGGGGGGCGTTGCACAGAAGTCTAATTTCAATTTTACTCAAAGTTGCAAAAAAATCTAATTTGTTAATCTTTCACAGCGATGATTCGTGCATAAATCCTGAGGTTTTCCGCCAGCGGGTATGTTGTCTTCAATGTTTTCCCCTGCCAACAGTTTTCAAAATCTAAGAATTTTAAACTAAAATTCTTCCGCATAATGCGCATGATTGGAAAACCCCATAATATGGAGAATAAGTGAAATAACTGAAAGTGCTATGGTGCATAAATGGGTTTAGACAGTTGCATTTTACCCATGTCGCTCGTTTGTGTTTTTTTTTTACTTTTTTGTAAAAATCGGGTTTCCAACTGGTTCTGATTTCTTTTTGAAAGAGAATCTTTCTAATCTCCGATCGAAGATTTTAGTAAAGCACGCAAAACTTTTTGTTTGTGGGGTTTGTTTGAAAATGTTGACGTACAGCTGATCTAATAGACAAACAAGCAAATGAATTTTATTGCCACACGCGCATTTTTGCTCGATCCTTCCATCCAAAATCCGATAATTTTCGTTTTATTTTCTAATGTCTGCTACCGGACTTGTTCCATAGAAACAGGATTATGAATAAGCATATAATGAAAAAAATTACATGTTCTCCAGCAAGTGAAGCAATAAAATACTGAATTCTCCGGTGTGTTTTTCAAATAAATCAGCTTATTTTTTTAGAAATTCGACCGTTGAAACCTTATTTAGAGTAATATAATGCGCAAAACGCAGATTCTGCGCTCGCTCCTATGTTTATGGTTTGATTGGAGCCCCAGCGTTAATGATAGTTTTACTTGAAGCTCACTGGAAAATACAATACGGTATTGTTTGTTATCCGGCCTATAACATTATCAGATGTTGGCTGTGTTCTGAAACGGTACAAAAACATAAAAGGAATTATGAATTACCATTTTAAAGAATTTATACTGTGAAAGCTTGAAAGCTGTGCCGTTCCGTCGGTGTCTGCGGAATAACCGTCTGCCGGTTAGCACTGACAAAGCACTCATTTTGCACCACACGATTACAAAAAGACGTTTTCTTCGATAGTGAGAGTGGATTCCTGTATTGTTCCTCTCTCTTCCTTGCATCATTAGTCTGCTTTCCTTTCCCCTGTCATTGCTTCAGCGTTACGTTCAATTTCATTTCGTTTTTTATGATTTTATGCGTTTGCCGTTGGGCGGATACATTATTTTTTATAACTTGGTGCTGCCGCGACCAGGCATCGGCGTACCTCAAAGGAGGGAGTGCGGATTGAAAAACAACACGGGCATGCCGTGAACAGAGGATGAAACAGTGCCAAAAATGGTCGGTGAAATTTAATTGAACATGAATGAGTGAGACGCTGATGGCTAAGTGAGTGCAGGAGGACTGCGCAGAAATGTGCGTTGATTTGCAGGCAATGTTGTGCCACACCCCAACGCATTTGGCACAGTCGCACGCCGGCGCCTGCGGGCCAGATGCATCCAGTCTGCGGCGCTTTGAGAAATATGCGCCTACCGTTTTATATCGTGTACCTTGCCTTATCGGGTCGCTCTGCGCACTTCTTTTGGGCAAACGCTACTATTATAGAATTGCATATCGAGAGTATTATAACTGCACCACTTGACTGACCAAGTACAATCAATTATACATTGAGTTGTTTGACATGGAAGTTTCACTTGCTGCGAAATTGCACTGCTCCCACGCGCGCAGCAAACGGCACATTGAGCGAAGCGGAGCCAAGCAAGAAAAAACTTCACACAAAGAGAACAATGCAACCTAGCCAGCCGCTCACGGGCATTTGCAGTGAACAGCGAAAAACGCAGCCGATAAAGGCCCTGTGCCATCGTTGACACCAGCATTTGACCGGAATCTCTGCGCGATTCGTCTGCCCAAATTTGTCATATCTTTTTGTGACGCAATACACGCGCAAAATTTGAATGGTCCAATAATGTTATTGTATATTCGAGTGATGCCTGATGCACCTTTCCAAAAACAAGTCACCATGCATTCAGAGTTAAAAACAAAACAATTGTATGCATACACACTGAAACTGTGTTACAATGTACGTATGTTTCGTATTTTCAGTCTCACCATCAACCGGAAATGAAACAATTTCCAGAACATCTCATTTTGAAAGTTCATATATTCTGAAAAGCACTGTAACTTTGCTGCGCGGTATGGTGACAGTAAAGCGCTTTTTTTATCAAATGACACGACGACTTTGAATTGCGTTTCAGCGCGACCACAGTTTCCAGTTTCCAATTATCATGCCCCGTAGTGTCAGCTTTAATCAGCATACATGTGCTGTTATCATTTGTCAACGTTTATCTCCAGAATTTCACTATTTTTAAGCTCAGCAGCGCAGTTATTCATCATAAATTCTGCAAAAGTGATTCTTTCGTTCCTGAAAGCAGTAAAAATAAAGTTCAAGGCGGTTGGAAAGGAAGTCAAGCTGTCAAAACAGGTACATACGCCATTAACAAATGCATTCTTGCGTGTCATGTGAACTGTCACGTTATGAGTCTGCTGCACTCCACCTGCTATCGCTGACTTTGATTGTAAACAAGTTACTAAATGGGATTTCAGATTTAACACACTAATTTCGCTTATTTTGCGTATGGAACTTGGTCGTCATACTACTCAAAACAGACGCGTTTGATTTGATGGTAATAATTAATTCATGCGCAAGTACACTTTGTGTAAAAAATCTAAAGTTCTAAAATACAGATACATACAAAACCATACATTTCTAAGCCTCTTTTTCAGCACAGTATTTATACGACGAATGATTTTCTATTATTATCCGTGTGAAAACTAGGTCTGTCACACTGTCTCGTCCATTGCATCATCAGTAATGGACGACAGCAACGAGTACTCTGTCGAGCCACCCGGCGAACAAAACTCATCCAAGTTTGCACGCGAAAATCGTTCATCATCAAACATTGCACCTCTCGACGACATTGGCGAGTGCACGGACTGGTGTCCAGCGTACGCGCACAACGTCTGGATGTTCAACACGATCCTCTACTTTGGCAGCGTCTGCTCGATCGTCAGCGTTTTAGAGAATCTGTTGATCTTCTACGCGCTGCTACGCGACCGCCGGTGCTTTCAGACGCACTTCATCTTTCTGTTGTTCCTCTCACTGTTCGACATGGTCACCAGCGGCCTGTACATCCCGGTCATTGTGGTCGACCAAGCGAAGGACCGTATGACCGACGACACGGCGAAACATCGCCTCGAGCACGTCTGGAGCAGTTATTTCGCCATTGGCCTGGCGTGCGTCAACGTGGCGCTCACGTCCAGCTGCTATTTGATCGTGGCGATACAGGTGGAGCGATTCCTGTTGACGTACGCACGACAACGCGGCGTCATCACGGCACGCAATCGGCCGTGGCTGGCCCTCGGCGCCGTTCTGTTTGCGGTGCTCATGAAGGCGCCAATGATTGCGGAGCTCGAGGTGAGATTTTTGAGGGACACTTTTAGAATATTGAAATCGGTTATGGAATTCATGCAACGGATTGCTCAGCAGAATGCGACTCACGGCCCCAGATGTCAAGATTTGACCTCTTTTCAGTTGTGCCTCTCACCAAACTGTGCACGCCGCTGCACTTGATTTTCAGATCCACGAAGGCTTTGAGGCAGCGTGCAACGTGAGCACGTACAACGTGCTGCCGACGGAGCTGTCGCAGAACATCTATTACAGCATCGCGTACAAGTTTTGGGCGCGCAATCTGCTGACGGTGTTCATTCCGTTCGCACTGCTCTCGTATTTCAACGTGAAAATCGTGGGCAAACTCCGAGCGGCACAGCGGCGCGCTGATTTGTTCCACATGACTGGCACCGCAGAGCACAAGGTGCACCGCAAATGCTTTCTCTTCATGCAGCCGCTCATCACATTGAAGTCACTGCGCTTTGTTATAAGCCCAGTAATGTTGCAACACACACGAGCACATACGCTGATGCGCGCGGTTGAGGGGGCGGGGGCGGGGGCTAGTGTGTGTGTGCCTTCTATGGCGACTGCGCAACATTATTGCATTACAGCAACGCATGGTCTTCAGACTAGAACTTTTGCAATATGAGCAATCACGGTGCATGAAACGACAAGTTCAACTGTAACAAAGCGTATACCTTGCGTGCAGACGGCAGCGCGGGCGGCCACGCGCACGTTCGTGATGATTGCGAGCACGTACCTCGCGAGCAACGCGCTGAACGTGTTCATCACCGCGTGGGAGCACATCGACTACGACGCGCTCGCAACGGCAAACTGCGAGTTCTACGCGTTCAGCACCGACGTCGTCAGTCTGCTGACGATTCTCGGCTGCGCGCTCCGCCTGCCCATCTATTTGTTCACCAATCTCGAGCTCCGCAAAGTCATCCAGTGCGCGGTGCGCAGCATCTGCGACACGCAAGCGCTTGAACGGAGCAACAGTAACAGCAACGATCGACGATCGTCCAGTTCGCGTGAGACGCCGTCGGCGCAGGTGCAAACGTCGACGTTTGACCAAGTCGCCATTCATATTGCGCTCAAGTACAGGGGCAGACAGCAAAAACAACCGTGGACACGAAACTGCGCTCAGGCAGTCAGAGGCGATACAAGCAGCAACTGCACGACCAAGCATGAGAGCGACGAGAAGAAACAACAGCCAACCGAAATGACACCACTGAGGCTGCACCAGAAAGCACCCAGCCAACCAGCGATCGGCCCAGCACATGATGACAGAGCACTGCCTCGCGACTGTGTGCTTCTGCCAAACGGCACGTTTCTCTTTGAGCCGTTTCAGTTGTCAGCCATCAGCAAATCGCACACGTCTGCATTGGTGCTGGCCGGCTCTGGATGGACGTCGCCGGTGCATGTGTGAGATTGGACAAAAACGTCTTAGAAAATTTCTTATTTTCGATTTATTCTTTTCTCATAAAAAATGGCATAACGACAAAACACCGGGACCGGGATTAGATAAATACTTTGGAGCACAGTCTCAAAAAATTATAATTTCAGAACATCCTGCGTTGTTTTACCAAAAATAACAGAGTCACCGATCAAAAGTCAAACAACCGAATCAATACCGCCGTAATGTACAAAGAGTGAACCAAATAATCGCATTGACTGGCCGCGGACTGTTCGTTCGGTTATGCGAGATAAGCGTATTCATCATTCTGCTCAGTCCTCTGCAAGTACTGCTTCTCAATGAGCGATTCAATGACTTTCTTGATGAACGCAACGTCAGGCATGAAACGTGCGCGCGACTGCATTATGGCCTGCAAAGGGCGCTTGGTATTGAATTGGGGTACCGAACTTGGTAAAGTGCTATTCTGAAGACAGTACACTCGATCACAGTTACACCACAGTAATGTGCACGAACACACACAGGCAGCTGCTAACACGCGCGCTGTTGTGATACTGTATGTATGCACATGTGCTTGTTTGTGCAACAGCAGAGTGCGCTGTTCTAATACAAAACCATCTATAGCTGAAAGCAGCCGGACAGACTTTACAGAAAAAGACTTTGGAACAATCTCAACAGCACAGGACTAACAAAGCAAGAAAAGAGCACAAGCAAAGGCCAGTCAACCAGACGCGAACCTCCTCAATGAGCGCGTTGTGCTTCAGCACCTTGCGTGCTTTCATGATTCGCACGAGCGTGCACTCCAAGAAATACTTGCGGTCCTGCTGGATCGTCGTGTTCACGTGTTCACTTTCCTGAAACTCATCATATAAAACACGGTTTTAATGAGTTTCCCGCAAAATGCTCGCAATCGAATTTGAAACAACTTTTGCACCTTCTCTTGCTGTCGTTGCACACTGGGCGCCTGAATGCGAAACTTCAATCGCTTCGACGTGTACTCAAGGTTCAACTGGAACTCCGTCGTCGCACCGTAGTCTTCCACCTGCAACAGCAATGCCACTGGTTTCCGATTGCTACAACGTTTTAATCACACGTTCACATGCGTCACACATTCAAGTGTGGCACGCTGATTGGTTGATTGATCTGGCTACTTACTACCCCATTCTTCCATCATGTCATGACAACAGGTCCGGACAGGTGCCGTCTGGCATGCACTTTGCAACAGCGTTATCATCCATGCGTGATCTCAAACTAGCATGCAGTCGCTGTTCACCGACACCAGCCACTTGTCCCCTCATGCTTCATATTGCCGCAACCAACAACACAAATATTCACGTGCCACCTTGGTGTCGGAGCACAGCAACGCAGCCTCGCAGAGCGACCGTAGCATTTTGACGAGCGTCTCTCCAGCGAGCTGCGTTTCACTCTCAATCAGCTGCATGGTGCAGGTGTCGTGTGACGCGAAGCACTGCATCACCGTCAACTGCTGCACCGACATCGTCACCGTGTACGCCTTGTCCGTGTAGCCGAGGCGCACGTCCGCTGCAGTTGAAACAGAGCGCTCTGATTGCTTGCAACTTGCCCCATCTAGCCAATCAGAAGACTGCTGTATTTACGTTGTTCGTAAAACACCAAAAAGCCAGGAAACGTTCATAAGTTAGCGTTGGCACCGGAACTTCACCGACCGGTGGCCAAGTTGAACAGCCACGACAATTTGCGGCCGTTGTAGTTCTTGGTATAGAACTGCTCAAAGAGTGCGATGGACTGCTGCAAATCGTCGGGCACAGCAAACTGCACCACCGCCGAGGTGCCTTGCTGACCAGGCGCCGTCAATGGCCATGCACCGGCTTGCAGCACCTGAGTGCACAAAACACAACAATCTGCAAAACAGTGTGCATTCAGATGCTGATTAGCAGCACTGAGCTGATTGGACCAATTAGTGAGCCCCATTGAAAAGCAATTAGCTGACCGCCTATGATTTACAGTTCAACTGCACATGTTTGTGATTGCTACTGTGATCCTACACTAATCCGTCTGTGCTGGTTATCAACTTTTGTTGGGCTGTGCAGCCCGGGCCTTGTCGTACTGACGAGCCTGGGGGTCCGGAGTTTGCGCCTACTAGGGAAACCGCAAGAACAGTGCTTGCACCAGTTGTAATGCACAATGAACTGTTAGACGATTGCCCCAGTGTTGCAGCTCAACAGTTTGTTGACCGCGCAGTCAGCCCCCCCCCCCACCTGAACGTGCAACTGCATGCCGTGCGGGTGTGTCGACGCCAGCTCCTGTGTCGTCAGATCCGCGTGAAACTTCTCCGTCAGATCCTTGCTCAGTCCAATATCGGTGAACATTCGCTGCAGTTTGCTCGTGAACTCGTAGCCGCACGCTTGCTGACAGTCAAATTACAGTGGCGATTTTTGTTTTAAGAAACGAAAAGTGAAGCACGTTTTTAAACTGAACTTTGTGACAAGTTATGACTTGGGTGGAGTAAAACAGAAACTGTCACTGACCTTCAGCTTATTGATCATCAATTCTTCAGCGTCCATTGAAACGGACACATTGTGTATGAGACGTTGCGCCAGCATGCGAGAGTAAAACTGCAATAAAGCAAGTGAACACGTTTTCGCGAACGAAAAAGTCCATAGCTGAAATTTTCAAACGGCATTACTTTCTGGAAAACATCCTTGTCGTCGATGTAGCGAAATATGACGATCGCCATTGTGAGTTTTTGGTCGAGCTCTGTCTCGTTGAGTCCCTTGGCCGACTTGCGCAGCAGCGTGTCGCAGTATCGGGCAACCTGTGCAATTTTGTATCTTTTCCATCATGTTTTCTTATTATAGTTTTTCAAATTCACAGAGTGTCACAACAAACGACTAATCTCCTCGACTCGACTGACCAACAAACAACAGACAACTAACACCAACTAACCCATTCCGACGCTTTGGGTGGCCCACGCGACTCCTCTTTGTAGTTGACCACGCTCAACAGTGCCTGAATTTTAACACTTTTCTTTCTGATCGATTGTGTGTTCAGTGAATGACAACGCCACACCGAACCTTGTCCATGGCACTCCAGAACTCCTGGTCGCCGCGAAACACGGAGCCGACGATTTCGCTGACCTTTTGATAGACCGCCAAGATGTTCTCGACGAATTGAACGTGAATCTGTATGGTATAGCTGGTGTCAACGTAAGGAACTACCCAAACCAACTTGTGGTTGAATCCAGTCCAATCCACCAGATATAGGTACAGTTCAGCTTCACTGAGCACTTCAGGTGCAGTGCAGTGTGTCGTGGTGTCAATGACTGATGATTTTGGTGATTTATAGTAGCATTTGTGCAATTGTCCACTGACCGCGTCTCCCTTCAACCGTTGCACCGCTTCAAGGCCGAGTTTTCTGGCGTACAACTCAAACTCCTTGATCAAGACGGCCAGGCCAACATTGATCGGTTTCAACAGCGTGTACATGTTCGACAAGTCTGCAACGGAACAAAGCAGTGGCAATTTCAGTCAGAATTTGCAGAGTGCCACTGCGACAACAACAAACGACGCGACCGTCTCGCTTCTCGTGTTGCACGAGATCACGGCTGACCGCATGCAGTCGATGCTGGTGCTGCGCCACCATGACATCCTGGCACATCGCGCGAACCTGCACAACAGCACGCATTATCATCACGCGTCATTAGGCACTTGACTTTTGGACAAATGAAAATGAAAAACTCACTTTCTCGTAGCTGCTCGAATGGAGGAAACGCCGCGCACGCAAGTCCTCGTCTTCGATACGCTGGATCACCTGCATAAACTGATTCACGGGTACAATTTGTCACACTTCGCCATTGCGAACGCTGACGTATCAATGTTTTCTGCGTGAACAACGAACCAATTCCATGAATTTCGACATGGAATACTCCGACAAAAGGTTGGCCGCCTCTTTCTTGTAGTGGTCGGATGTCGCTTCGAGGAATTTCGTCTCAAACATGTCACGGTACAGCTGCAGACAAAATGAGAGACACAAAAATGAGCGCCTGCTAGTTACACCTGTGTTGATTGGTCGTTGCAACATGATTGATAGTGTGAGAGCCATTCATGGAGCAGTCACCACTCAGCAAATGCTGCTTCATGAATGCCGCCCGTAAGTATTGATTGAAGTGCATTGCAAGCAGATGACTGTAGTGCGACGGCACCGACCATGAGCGTGTCCCTGGTCTTGTACTGGTCGACATGCACGAACGACTCGATGATGCCCTTGACGACGGAGTGTGCGAGCGCACAGTCACCGCGTCTGTCCGCCGCGATCGCCGCCAACAACTGCGCCATCAAAGTCTCCTCCAGCGGCACGATCATCTCACGGCGCCACGTCACCAACGCCAACTGAACACCAAACGCAACAGCATGCATTCCGTCAATTTCGCACGCCTTTATTCGTTGTTTCTATTGGTGGGGGCATTTGGCTTACGGCTTACTTATGCATCCAATCACTCACCACACCTATACAAAACACCCGCAATTTGGTACCTTTAAAGCTTCTGGAACCGGTGGAACATGTCAAACGTCGAAAAAATACGATGGATCGCTACAGAAACCACCGGCCAGACTGAGACCAACCCAATAGCTGTTCAAAAAGGCAATAAGACATTGCCAAGATCAATTTGAAAGCAAAACAAGACAAAACAACAGTTTTCGGCGACCTCTCCGATTTCCAAATACACTCTGCTGTTCGCCGGCAGCTGCACGCCCCCGTAGCTGAAATCGGCGTCGCTGAACTTTTTCGTTCGAATGTACTGCTTGTTCAGGTACCTGCACAAAGTGGCCTTCGCAGCTTTTTTTAGCATCTGCATCCTCCGTCACGGCACAATTGCAATCGAGTGGCAAGGCAACGTACAAATATAAATTCTGGATAATCTCTGCACCCTTGTGATAAATCGACCACCGTTCGTAGTAGGCCATCAGTTGATCAACATCGGAAAAACCGGTGACTTCCTGAGAAAATGGCTACTCCCTTCATCGCATCTCAAGATTCTTATGATCTATGAACTACTAAATGCACATTGCCAGCATACCCGATACAGCCGTTGAACGTGCGCCTCGAGACATTTCTGCGTTTCCATGTACAGGCGCTCGTTGTACGGCTCCGGCACGGCGACGCACAGATAATAAATATCGCTGAAGAAAATCTCAGAATAAGTTTTTCAGCCACAGTGAAACTCTAAATTATAGGGAATCAGCCGATTGCTCTGTCGTACTGCACAGAAAGCACGCATCACGTGATCACCAACCAACCGATTCCCTATAATTTAGAGTTCGACTTTAGTTGCTAGTCTCACCTGAACGAATCATTCCACAGATCACGGTCAATCTTTGACAGCGTCAGACACTGTTGCACACAGCGCTGCAGTTTGTGCCACGACAGATCAAAGTCCACGGTGCGCGGCCGCAGTGCAAGATTCATTTTCTGGCGGTTGTTTTTGTGTGAGCAAAAATTCTGCAACGTAAAACATTCAATTGAATTTCGATACGAAGAAGTGATCTTTGACACTTTTAAGGCTCATCTGAGAAAAATGTCAGATCTAGGGTTGGCAGAAACAGGTTTTTGCAACCCCGAAAAAAACCGACGTTCTTTCCGTTGCAAACACTAGTCTGAACTGAACCTACCTCATGTACAAGCACAACACAAAAATCAATGCGGAAAAATGGACGCGGCTTTCGCCAGCGTGCAACCAAAGCAATCACAGACGTCAAGTAAATGATCAATCCAATCCAGATAACCAATTTTATCCAGCAATCATATCGTCAACTCAACAACAACAACAAAAGAAAAACAGAGTTATCATTCTTTGCGATAAACATTTTGCAGCAGCAAACTGCCAGCCTCACACATCATCAACAGAAAAAGCCTAAAACCTGTTCAAATGCACCTGCAGCAACAAGAACACAGTGCTAAATCATCCCTTTTCCAGTCGTACCACCTAATTTCACTCGTCGACTTCCATGCCCATGCTCTTCTTCAGCCACTCCTTGCGCTGCTTCACCCGATTCTTGCGTGACGCAGCCGTGTGCTTCTTGTCGGTCCACCTGAGCAAAATCGCAGAAGAACCATCGCAGAGTGAGATGAGAATTGTTTTTTCAATTGTCCAATATCATCAACTGACATTGAAGATTCAAACAAATTCCTAACCGTTTCTTTTCACCCTCCTTCTTCGGTTTCTTTTCCTGGTCGGGATTCTTGCGGATGGCTGCGTGCGCGTTCTTGTAGATCGACTCGAGCTGAAAAAAAACTCGAATAATATACGAATTCAAATCTTTCGGTTTGGTCTGCGGCGGCATTCACAGTTGTTTATATATCGAAAAACTATTCACATAAACAAAAAACTATCATTCCTTTGCATCGTGAAGCAAACCAAATCGACCACTACAGATTCTGATCACAAAGCAGCGGTGAGCCGCGTGCACAGCTGCCCCCTGGAAACACTGTCAGAGTGCGACGGACCGAGTCGGCCGAGATGCCCTCCTTGACGTATCTGGCGAACTGCCGTTTGTAGGCGTCGTCGTCGTCGTCCTGCAGCGTGCGCATGTAGTCGGCCACGTGACCGCCCATGATGCGGTGCCGGTGCGCCTCTGCGTCGTACTTGCCAGCCTCGTTGTCGTAGCCGTAGAAACGCTTATCGCTGTAGAAAAGAGACTAGTTGGTGTGGTTGTGTGTTCGACCAACCGGTCTACCAATCGATCAACTTTTGTCGCTCAGATTACTCAAATACAGTCGCGCATGAAAAGGGTGACCCAA
The DNA here is from genome assembly GCA_030248135.1 of Theristus sp. LFF4_11. Taxonomy (NCBI): domain Eukaryota; kingdom Metazoa; phylum Nematoda; class Chromadorea; order Monhysterida; family Xyalidae; genus Theristus; species Theristus sp. LFF4_11. The sequence continues at coordinate 6,033 of JASANC010003614.1, read as the reverse complement.
CAACCAAAAGGGCTCTGTCTGTATTCAAGTGAACCATTGGTGGTGGCTCTCTCTGGGGCCAGTCAGTCTCGTTGATCAGCGCGTCCGAATCAAACCGTTTACAACCGAGCGACTGAAAACAAACAGAATTGAACCAAGAAAACGACAACTGATAACGAGAACCGCGTGACGACCTGTGCGGAATATCGAGCCCCCCGTCGACAGCGCCCTTCATGGCAGCGAACACCTTTGCGCCGGTGGTGGTGCGTGCGAGTCCGATGTCGAGCACACAACGGAACGGGCCAGGCCCATCGGCCGCCTCCTCAACGTTGTAATCCTCGCCCGTCACTTCCGACACACCCTGGTACAGGGAGTCGAGACCGAGCTTCTTCAGGTGCTGAAATAACACAAAACGATGCCTTACTGAACGGGCAAACAACATTCAACGAAATTCAATCCATTTTGCACACTGTCGTCCCCCTTCTGTTTGAAGTGTATTATGCTACAGATGTGGACGAAACGCTGCCAACTGTTCTCGAAAACCAAGTATCAACTCCAAAAAACGTTCCCTTTCCCTTGCAATGCTCATTTTTTAGAGACCAGACAACCCACGATGTACCATGTTCCCTAATCCCTACAACAGAATTTAATGCAGTCTGAGTCTACTTACACGACGCGCCAGCAGGAGACCAACGCAGTACGCCGCAGAGTAGTTGGTCAGACCAAGTTTGACGCCATAGCGCGGCAACTCGTGCGCATAAGCGGCCGTGTGGATGATGTCGCCTTTGATTTCAGAATGAATGATCTGAAATAAAACGAGCTTTTGCAGCATAAAATTGATTGAAAGCGTAATTATTATCCACCAAGGTCGAAGCGCAACGAAATCCGATTGAACCAAAGTAAAAAAAACATATCCAGTGGCATGGTTCAGTAATTTTGTACAACTTCATGTAATGTGGTGGTAACCCACACCATGCTTGTAAATACTTGTCGCGCGGGATGTCTTACCACGTAGACTACCAACCATGGATGGACGGATTGAAAACCGAACTTGAGTGGAGCCAAGAACCTCAATTAAAACCACTCGGCGCTCGGCCACCATCAATCCAAGCCAACAAAAAAAATAAGAAACGAGAAAACAGTAAAACAATGAAGAGCGAAAACGAGCTCCAGCCAACAACAGTCTCTGTCACGCAACAGATCGTTCGAAACACTAAATGCAAAAAGCACGAGCCTGACAGACGATGTCGGTCTTGGTGAAGCGCACCACCACGCGGTATTTCGGCGTGTTGTATTTGTTCTTCTCTTGCACACACAGTCTCTTGCGTGCTTGATAATCGGTTTTACCCTCTGAAAATTTTACACATAAGAACAAAAAAAATTGTGTCGTCCATAGTTGTTCTAGGGGGGCCTGGGGGGGCCGGCCCCCCCAAAAAATTTTCGAATCTATCTCTATCAGACAGGTTTTTTCGGCTCAGCTATTATCTATCTAAAACAATTTCTCAGTCAGCTCTAAAAAATTTTGTCTTCGAAGACATAAAATGAGTCAATTTTTGACCAAAATTGACTATTTTTGCTCGTAATTCTTGAAAATTTCACTAATTTTAGGTAAAATATGCGTTTATACTTGATTTTTAGTGTATTGTTAGCATTATTTTGCTGTTTTTATAGCTTTTTAGCGTTTTGGCTATCTATCTATCAAATTTCAAAATTTTGACCGTCCCCCCCCAAAGTCAGATGCCCCCCCCCGCGGCCCCCCCCCAAAATTTTCCAGCTATCTATCTAGAAAATTTGCTCCAGCTATCTATATCGCCCCCCCAACCCCTCGGCTCTGGAACAACTATGGTGTCGTCTGTAATTTAGATCGCTTTCCAATGTAATTAACTTGACATGTAGATGCAATTGGCTTGAAGCTTCCCCTTCACACACAGGCGAAATCGAAAAAGCCCCAAACACTTTTGAGGAAAAAGACGTAAAAACTCACGTCGCCGTCGCTTGAACTTGACTTGGAATCGCTTGAAGTACGCTTTGTTTTTTACGATTTTCACGAACCCCTGAAATTTGAAATCAACAGAAATGAGATTGGAAACAGAAGGAAAAACCGAAGCAAAACATCAATGATTAATGCAATTCCGATCCGACAAGAAATTCGCTCATTGGTCATATTATGGTGACACTAACACATCTGGTATCAGCGGTCAGTCTCCAGTTCATGTCATGTCATCTCATACTCAACATATCTTTTTGTATTTTTGTAATTATGAGAACAAAAAACACAATGAATAAGAAACAATGAAAGACGAAAAAGCCAAAATAATCGCAGCACCATGTTGTTGCTGTGTCGTCGTCAGCAGCAGGTGGCAGCGGACTGAGCTGAATCTGTCTGAATCTGTAGTAATTGTGAGTTTTTTTAATTGGTCTGCTGGCCTGAAAGAAACTGGCAAACAAAAAAGGGAGTGAGGGTGAGGGAGGACGGCCGGGGCCGGGGCCGAGGTAGAGATCAGTACCGTGGGCCCAAACAAATTTTCGAAGGGGGGGGTGGTGCCGTGGGGGGGTGCCGACCAAAAAGTGAGGGGGGGGGTCCAACCAGTACCGTGGGCGGGGGGGGGGGCCTGGGGGGGGCCGGCCCCACCCCAAAAATTTTTCGAATCTATCTCTATCAAACAGGTTTTTTCGGCTCAGCTATTATCTATCTAAAAAATTTTCTCAGCCAGCTATCTATCTGAAAATTTTTGTCTTTTGTCTTTTGTCGAAGACATAAAATGAGTCAATTTTTGACCAAAATTGACCATTTTTGCTCGTAATTCTTGAAAATTTCGCTAATTTTAGGTAAAATACGCGTTTATACTTGATTTTTAGTGCATTTTTAACATTATTTTGCTGTTTTTATAGCTTTTTAGCGTTTTAGCTATCTATCTACCAAATTTCAAAATTTTGACCGGCCCCCCCCCCAAAGTCACATGGCCCCCCCCCGCGGCCCCCCCAAAATTTTCCAGCTATCTATCTATCTAGAAAATTTGCTCCAGCTATCTATATCGGCCCCCCCCCAACCCCTCGGCTCTGGAACAACTATGGGGGGGGTACACCCAGTACCGTGGGCGGGGGGGGGGGGGGGGGGTACACCCCCCCCAGCGCACCCGAGCCCGTCGGGTGGGGGGGGGGGGGGGGGGGCACCGTGCCACCCCCCCCCTAAAACCGGGCACCCCCCCCCCATCGCCCCCAAAATCATGATTTTTGTCCATAAAGTCCATAATATAAGCTGACCCCATCTCTCTCATTTCCAAATTTTCCCCAAATTTTGCCGTTTTTCCTTTCAAATTTGAGCGAAAAAATTTCATGGGGGGGTGGGGGGTGGACCCCCCCCCGAGCCCCGCGCCTCCCAATTTTCGTTCCTTTCCGCCTTGGCGCTTCCGTCCTCGGACCTTCGCCCCCTCGAAAATTTGGCCGACACCCCCCCCACACCCCCCATGAAATTTTGTCTGGCGGAGACCCCCCCCAAAATTTTGGGCATTGATAAAACTACAGACCCGCACCCGACCCGACCCGATAAAAATTGTGTGATAAAACTACAGACCCGATGTCGGGTCGGGTGTGGACCAGAAAAGCGTTGATAAAACTACAGACCCGATGTTTTTGAAAAAATGCTCAAATTTCGAAAAAAATTCAAAAAAATGAAATTGGCTCAAAATCGGCCTGAATAAACGTAATTGGCTGGAAACAGGTTGCAAATATAAAAAATGTCTTTGTTTGGCGGGAAATTCAAATATTGAATTAAAACGCGTCTGGTCACTGTCAGTTTTGTTTGCTTCACGCGGCTGATGTTACAAGTTCCATATATGAGGGTGTGGCTCTGCGAGTAACAAAAAATACACGGCAGTTCTGGGCTCTTATTGGCTGCTCATGTTATCGATTTCCCAACGTGCATGAGCGTCGAATATCGACTCAGGATTCCTTGGATTTCACGCGTTCACTATTGTTGCTGCATGCGGCTGATGTTACACGTTTCGTATATGATAGAGTGTGGCTATGCGAGTAACAACACACGACAGTGGTGCTGTGCAGGCTTTTGCTGTGCACTGATCTATTTTCTTGAAAGCTTTTACTTCCACTTGCTTTCTTATAATATTTTTTTTGTTTTCTGACATGGCAAAACCATAGCACATGGACATCAGCGCTCAAATCTCCCACACTAAAAACGACTATTTGATAAGCCGCATTTTGAGTGTGACATGAAAAACAACTGACAATGAAGAGTGCGGATCAGCGGATGTTGAAAAAGAACAGATACGGATGTTTGACAACTACGCTACGCGTGTTACGTGCTACGTGCTACGCGCTGCCACTGCATCTTTTTGTATTTTGCATCACCTTGTGTTTTATCGTGTTTTATTGAAATTATGTCCATTTCATAGAGGAGAGGGACAGTGAAACAGGACAATTTTTGACGTGTACTTGAATATTGAACCGTTCTTAGTTGTTCCTCTTTAGAAAATTACCAAAATTTGACTGTGTTCAAAAATTCCTGTTTGCTGTAGCTAAGTCGGCAACCCCTGTCGACCCGGTCGCCCCCCCCCCCCATGACACTTACTTTCAGGTTCAACCAGCTATGCTATCTCTGCCACATGGCGAGAACCCACTCTTCAAATCATCGTATCGAAAACACGTACCATGATTTCGCGATCACGTTGCGGGCAACTGACAGACGCAAGTTTAACACGTTAGTTTAGCTTAGCACGCAAGTTTTAACATGTGGCCATGTTATCGGGTATCTGAAAAACGGTCGTGTGATGTGGTATTGACCAACACATCCGCTCCAATTGTTTAACAATATATCGCACAACTCCATTGTAGACCTATAACATACGCCAATCAACAAGAATCATGTTCATCTCATGGCCTACCGACTGAAAAACATGTTCTAAGTTGCAACAAAACGATTTATGAAACGATATTTCAATTCAGTTAAGTCATTTCAACGCTAAAAATTGACCCTAGAAGTCATCCAAATCGAAAAACATGGAGTACGTCGGTTAAAATGACCAAATAATGACATGTATCAGATACCTAAGCACACAAAGAAGTTAAAGAAAAATTTCTTTGAACTTTAAAAATTATGCCAAATCGAATTTTCAGAGCAAAGTAGAAGAGAAATTTTCAATTTTTTTAATTAAAAAAAATCCAAATATTTAAAAAAACGAAAAAAAAAAAAAATTTTTCCAACCCCCCCCAAACGATTTCTAAATCGCGTGGCCATTTTTTTGGGAAGTTGGGAAGCAAATTTGGTTTGAACTTTTTAAAAATTATGCCATAAATCGATTTTTCAGAGTAAAGTAGAAGAAAATTTTTTCAAATTTTTTTGAAGTTTGAAAAAAAATCCAAATCAAAAAAAACGAAAAAATATATAAAAAAAATTTCAAAGCCCCTAACCCTAGTCTGAACTGAAGGACATTGTTGCCCAAAAAGCGACAATCGCAATCCACATGCACCAATGCACAGCAAAAGCCTGCACAGCACCACTGTCGTGTGTTGTTACTCGCATAGCCACACTCTATCATATACGAAACGTGTAACATCAGCCGCATGCAGCAACAATAGTGAACGCGTGAAATCCAAGGAATCCTGAGTCGATATTCGACGCTCATGCACGTTGGGAAATCGATAACATGAGCAGCCAATAAGAGCCCAGAACTGCCGTGTATTTTTTGTTACTCGCAGAGCCACACCCTCATATATGGAACTTGTAACATCAGCCGCGTGAAGCAAACAAAACTGACAGTGACCAGACGCGTTTTAATTCAATATTTGAATTTCCCGCCAAACAAAGACATTTTTTATATTTGCAACCTGTTTCCAGCCAATTACGTTTATTCAGGCCGATTTTGAGCCAATTTCATTTTTTTGAATTTTTTTCGAAATTTGAGCATTTTTTCAAAAACATCGGGTCTGTAGTTTTATCAACGCTTTTCACACACCCGACCCGACATCGGGTCTGTAGTTTTATCACACAATTTTTATCGGGTCGGGTCGGGTGCGGGTCTGTAGTTTTATCAATGC
>JASANC010003612.1:0-62173 GCA_030248135.1 Theristus sp. LFF4_11 | reverse complement strand
ACGGCTCGGCCATATTTGCACGCTTGGGCGCCTGGATAATGGGCGACGTCGTCGGCGAGGAAACCAGTGACAGTGACCGCTTCCTGCCTTCTGCGAGCGGGTCGGCCAGCTTGAGACGAGCGACTCGAGTTTTTGTTTCTGGCGCCACAAGGGCACCACGTCGACGGATTGAATTCCTCAAGTTTATGGGTAAAAACCAATAATCAATAATAAAATTTGCTGCAACGCAGTTCTAGCCACGTTAAAATTGAAGTTTTGAAAGTTTTTTGGTTGATTTCATGATTATCTTTTCGGTTTCTGAAAAATACGGTAGTTTTCAGTTTCGGTTGAAAAATTATGAAAATTTTCCTGTTCCACAGGCGTGCTAGCGTGCAGCGAACACACATGCTCACTCGACACACAGCTTGTAAAAGCTTGTGTGCATGCACGAAGATGCCCAGTACACCTGTAGCACTATAACACATGCCTGACCAGTGAGGCAAAAGCGCAACGGTTAGTATTTCCCGCCGAAAGCAAACAACGCGTGCGGTTCAGTTCCTGGCGACTACGATTCATTTTTTGTTTCAAAAAGTTGATGATATTCAAATGAATAGAAGTTGTTCGGTTTTCACCAACAAATTTTTGCATTTGCGTCAGTAGTCAGAGACCAACAGGGAAAAGCAAACCTGAGTTTCTCCCAACTTTTCGTGACAACGTTGAAAGAACAACGAAAATGAACAAATCTGGACAGCTTTCAAAAGCGCGGAGTTATTTGAAATATTTGAAACGCACAAATATTATTTGAAATATTTGAAACACACAAATAATATTTGAAATATTTGAAACACACAAATACTAATTTAATCAATCAATTATTGAATTTTGCACATGTTGACGTACGGCTTTTTAGGTCAGTTTCTAAAATTATCCGGCACGGCACGTCACGTCACGTCATCATTCATACCTCCCTTTTTTGCCGTCCGTCGATGCACGTCGACGTGCGCAGGTATGAACGAGCAAAGAATCTAAAACCATCCGGCACGGCACGTCACGTCACGTCTTCATTCATACCACCTTTTTTGCCGTCCGTCGACGCACGTCGACGTGCGCAGGTATGAACGAGCGCGTGATCTAAAGCTTGACGTGACGTGCCGGATGGCTGTTTTGTGCATCATGAATGAAGACGTGACGTGACGTGACGTGACGTGCCGTAAAAATTTGTGTGCATGAATGGGCCTTTATTCGAACCGAAATGACGTCATTTGCTTTTGTCATGCACAAGCAGCAGGATTTCAATAGGTTCAGCCCTTGCTGCGTTATTTTTCACCTGAAGAATTGGCCGTTACTGAAAGCTGACAGCTGAGAGGGAATTGGCCGTGCCGTGACGTGCCGGATTGCTCTTTTTTTGCAGCATAAACGAGGTTTGACGTGACGTGACGTGCCGTGCCGGATGCAAATACGGACGGCTAAACGGGCCTTAAGGCATGAAATGTAAATGTTTCAGAGCACATGACGTCATATCGGTCTGCGCATTCGAATAAATAGGTTATATTCGGCACTATGGTCAGTAATTTGTTGCTGGTCGACAAGTTGCATGTTTCACGGTTGGTTTTGCAATTCACTGAGAAAACTGTGTGTCCGATTGTCTATTGTGCAGATCAAAGCGATGATTGATGGTCAAGCACAGACGGCTGACATTCGCAAGAGCGTCAAAGAAGCTGAGGCTGCTGCGGATAAAGTCGACGACAAGGCCAGGGATGCTTGGTTCCGTTTCCGTGGCATCAAGGAGGATGGACCGAAGGAGGGAGCACAGGGAGAAAAAGGTACCCCGAACATGCAGCCGAATACCGCCTAAGATGACATCTTGTTTTTATCATTTGCCTTACTGAATGAAAGAACATTGAAACACAAGAAAAAACATTTCCGGACAGGCGACAAGGGCACTGAGAAAGGCGAGGTTGGTGAAAAGGGCGACAATGGGATGGCAGGCGCACAGGGCGCAAAGGGTGAACCAGGCGAAGGTGGCGCCGCTGGACCGGACGGACCAAAAGGTAGGAACTGGTTTTTTAAACTGTTTGAAATTCAGCTTGAAATATTCATTGCACTTCGTCGAATTCATTGCAGGTTGAATTCAGCCTGCTAAGAGGCTTGCTAATTTTGCACCAAAGCGAGTTTCAAAACAATTATCTGATACCTGAAAGCATTTCAGTTGGCTGCGAGATCAAAGAGTTCACGAAATGGTCCGAGTGCAGTGTGCCGTGTGGCGGCGGTCTTCGCTCGCGCAAGCCAGCAGGCCGCCACTGCCTCGAGTACTCGGAGGACCAGCTGTGCAATCCGCACAACTGCAAAGATGAACCAGACCGTTGGTGGCCGATGGAGTTACAAAAAAACAATTATTAATTTTTTTATCTTCTGGGACTCAATGCATTTGCAGACGTCGAAAGGAAAACTAGTTTCAATTCAAGCCCTATTTAAGGGACTCGGATATGCGCGCATTGAGTCTCGGAAACAACATAAAAGATAACACACTGAAGAAAAAAAAGCCATAACAGATTGGTTTTCTTTTCAGTGACAACTAAGATACATATATCTGCATGTATAATGGCGTGTTCGGTTTTCTGTTGTTTCACTGTATCAAATATTCACTGAAAACTTGCGATCCAATCGGCAGGCCCCACAATCTGTCGCGCACAAACGTTCACGGAATGGACTGACTGCTCCGAGGAGTGTGGCGGTGGCTTCCAGCAGCGCTACACCGAGGACTGCCCCAGTCTCGTAGAGCGGCGCACGTGCAACATGCACAAATGTGAAAGTGCGTGCCTGCCTGTGAATTGAGCACGATTTGCTTTCCTTCAAACGATTTGATGTCGACTTTTCGATTTCAAATGCTCACTGGTTCGAGCTTCACTCACCAGTTTTATACAGTATCTGGCGCTTAAAAAGCGAATCCTTTTTTCACCAGCGGAACATGCATGTTTGCAAGACACATGTGAAACCAGTTTTTAGGAAACAAATATTCACTCACTAGCAATTGCTAGCTATTAATCGTTTTGTTGAGCTACAACTGCTAGCTCACGGAAACCTTGCAGACGCTGCACCCGACGGCGCACCAGGCAGCGAGGGCGGCGAAGGCAAAGTTGGCATGAAGGGGGATGCGGTGGGGCCGAAGGGCACGCAGGGAGACAAGGGCCAACAGGGCACTCAGGGCAAACAAGGGGTGCATGGTGGTCGTGGCCTGAAGGGGGAAACCGGTGACGACGGCGATGAAGGAGACGAGGGCGAACGCGGGGAGGAGACCCGCTGCTGTGGTCGGTCAAAAACAGTTGCAATTCATCCCGTCGTTCGATTTTCCGTTGCATCAGTTCAGCTTTCAAGCAAGACTCGTCCAGTCGAACTAATTTTCGAAACGCACATCTTTCAATTGTGCCTTTCGTTGTCATTTTCAGGCGGATGTGAGCTTGGCATTGCACGTGGCGTCGATGTTTTGGTTGCGTACCCGCCGAAGATACGCAGATGCTGGCGCGATGACGAGGGCGACGAACAATGCTCCGAAGTGTACCCGTGAGAAAAAACTGCTGAGTTGTTGTTGCGAAGCTTCGTTGTTGTTAGCGCCAATCACTGACAATTTTCAGTGGAAACTGTCGCGATTTGTGCTTCACAAATCGTAGATCTATTCGAACGAGTCGGACCGAAATGACGTCATTTGCTTGTGAAAACGTTACATCGTCATGCACAGACACTACAGGTACAGAGTTTCAGTTTTCGTGCACCATTCACTGTATTTTTATGTGAATGGATCAGCGAAAACTGAAAGTTTGGATTGCTGTGCCTATGACAAACGCATATGCTTTACAGCACATTTCGGTGCGACCCATTTGAATAAATCGGCTATACCGATGTGATTGTCGATGATACGACCAGCAAACAGCCCTGTGTGGTTGCACATTTGATTCATTGCAATTCAGCTGGGGTTCGACCGCATCGTTGACGTGTCGCAACGAGGGCGAGGAATTGGTGATCGCTGGCGAGTGGCTGCAGATGCCGCACCGTGTCGAGTGCACCGCTGAGCACGGCTGGAACACTCAGACGCCCGAGTGCAAACGGCCGCAGGACGCTGACGACGAAGACGGCGACGAGGGCGACGAGGGCGACGAGGTGCGCTTGCGTTATTTTAACTTTTCTTTCCAAAATCTTAGCCAATCGTGAGTCTTCAGCATATTTCATCCAAGTTCTTTTATTGAACGTTTTTTTCAGTGACTTCTATGGTGACTCCAATTGCACGCGCAACAGCTTGTATGACCACTGACAGTTTGAGTAAAACTATTTATTATGAACCGACTGTGCTGTGAACTTTTTTTCTTGAAATATCTCTTGAGTTATTTCAAAAAAACACTAAAAGTTGAGCGAATCAAATTAAAAAAAAAACACCACAGTTGGTTCCCGATTAATGTAAAAAAATTTGTGACCCCTCTGAATGATAACAGTTTGTTTCATTCCGCATTCTAAAAATTACCGAGACTGTATCTCACACAGTTTTTAACCTCAAATATCATTTTGTCGGATTACGACTATTATTTCACTAATTGTTTGAAAAAAATTTTTTTTGAAAGAAAATGATATGAAACTGAAACAGCAAACCAATGATTCGGACGCGAGGTTAAAAATGTGTGTTCCGAAACCCGTTTATTTGTGGGAGTGATACAATGTTATTGGGGTTTGTAAATTGTGTTGTTTGCTGTATGCTGTGCGATAAAATCAAGCCAACGTTTCCGTACTTTTACAAGAACAGGTCAACGTTTTGACTTGAACACGTGAGCAGCTTGAGCTCGTGCTACAAGCGACACCAGCACAGTCCGACGTCTTGTGAGGACGATCACGCGTACTCGCGCATCAATTGGCACATTTTTTGCGTGCTCTTGGGTTTTGTTTGCGACAGTTCATTTCACTTTCATCGAGCACATAAGCGTAGGTAAATGAGAGAAATTTATATAAATTTCATTTGAAAAAAACACCGACACTGTAACACACTCTTAGTGGGCGATTCGTTAAAAAAAGAAAAACATCATTTGTAGTCGTGCGTTTTCAATGCTGAGAAAACGGCAAAAAGGTTCTGGGTCAACTGAAACCTCATATGAAAACGAAATGTCAACGTTACATGTACATTTTTCATTTCCTTGCTGCCTTGTTGTTGTTTTTGTGCTTTCGCACCCAAACAATCATGCAATCATTTCATTGGGCGTTATGAAATGCACAATTTGTGGAAGTGAAGTGTGGGCAAGAAAGTTGCAACGCGTTGTAAACGGGACTTCCGCGTTTTCAAAGCGTCAGTGTACTATACTGATGATCAAATCTTGGATATAATTGAGCTTTTGTGCTCAGAACTCTCACTTCTATATGACTGAAAAATGCTAGAACTTCAAATTTCCAGACCAAACAAAAATTAATGACCCATTCACACAAAAGTTTCTTCAACAAAGTCACGGCAAATACGTTTACAAATGCGAATCGCAGGAATGACAGTAATAAGTAAATGAAGTGTGTATTTTCTAAAATTCAGCACAGCAGCACGTGTCATGTTAAGAGAATGTTGTTAACGAATTCAGAAATGCTTACTAAAACATAGACCAGCAGCAATATTTCATACAGCATCATACTTATATTTTTGTTATATGTATATTTTTCAAATGTTACCGTTTGAGTGTGACCGAAAAGCGAACAGTCATGTCACGGTCAAATGGGTCGTGCGTTCTATGTTTTCAGTTTTAACTGTGAAACAATTGTTGCAATGTTTTTTTGGTTTTTCTATACCTGTAGTTGGAAACTTTTCGTGATATAATTTGAAGGTGATTTTTTTCAGAAATTAATATGCAGATTTATTTTTTAAAATTAATTATTTCATTATTTAAAAGAAAAAAACGCGCAAAATTTCTGTTGCTTCTTTCGCTCAGAACTTGCACCTCTCAAGATGACACCAGTCGACGAGTACCCGGGTATGTGGCACTTTGGCACGTCCAAACGGACGCGATTACGCAGCGTCACGAGCGAATCGCAGAGCAAACTGACAGACTGCGACTTAGATGACACGATTTCGCTGAAATTAGTGGCTTTCTTCTCGATTGTATTCGGCACGGTCACGATCACAGCGTGCTGCATCGCGTTGCCAATGGCGTTCAACTATGCACAGACGATACAGGCAACCGTCGACGGGGAGATGCAGTACTGCAAGGTTGCCACCTGGGCTCGATTTTTTGAAAATCGTCGATATGCCATTGGAAATGTTTTTTTTGTAATTCGTTTACAAAGAGACATAGATGCAGATATTGAGAAAAAAGGTTTATTTAATTTAAATTTCTCGTTCAATTACATGTAGATCATTTGCACCGTGGAGTTCCTTATTGGTTTTTTATATATTCTTAGTTTTCCAATTTGTTACTTTTCACTGCTTAGATTCATACAACCATTTCTGTTTCCTGCACATTCAGGCGATTTCGCGCGAAATGTGGGAAGAGATCTTTAATTTGGACGCAAAATCAGCTTCCGGTCAACCTAATCCACGATATCCCACTTCCAATCTTGACGAATTCTTTCGAGTGACGCGACAGGCGTCTGCCGTTTGTATGTTGGGTGTTTGGTTTTATCTTTTTATACTCAGGCATTTCATTAGACAGCTCGTCTCGTCATGCTGTACTTCAAATAAATTGACTGAATTCATGTACTCAACATGACTCACTCAAGTCAGTGTCAGTGCCACTGCACTTACCGTATTACCTCTATTAACCCCCCCCCCAAAATCAAACCCCCCCCCAAAAATAAACCCCCACCCCCTCGACAAGTTTCCAAATAATCCCCCCCCCCAAAATAATCCCCCACGGGGGATTATTGAAACCTGTTTGAAACACATACCCAGCGAATTCAGTGGCTGGTTGCAGTGAAAATGATGAAATTGTGCTACCAAAGGCCCCAAATGGATGAGTTAATGGTAATTTCATTACAAAAGGCTGTTGTAAAAGGAAATTTCTATGTAGAGTAGAAGTTTCTGCGACTTCCTTCCTGCCATGGGAGGTATTTTTGCCATTTTGCCCACTCCTAAAAATGGTTTCCAAATAAACCCCCCCCCCAAAATAAAGCCCCCCCCCCCAAAAATAAACCCCCCACCCCCAGAAGTCGCTGAAGAAATAAACCCCCATGGGGGTTTATTAGAGGTAATACGGTATACAAAAAAGATGTCTCAAGCAGTAACGTTCACCGGCATATTGCTGCGTGATTAATCGCGGTGTGTTTTTGTTTGTTAAAGTTTCATCTCGTCACAATTTGGATTGATGCATAGTCAGAGTCAACCGCAGTATAATTGGATTAAGAAACAAACATTGACATTAAAAAAAAACAACAGGGCAGCGCCATGGCTCTTAATTGTTCGGCGCTTACACAGCCCAGCAGACTTTCGGTGCTGAAGGGCATTTTTAGACAACAATGAATTAGTAGAGCCCGTAAGAGTAGAGCATCTAATGTCACTGAACCAGGCACTAAATGACAAAAATAGAGTTTGCTAGAACATAAAAACGTTTTAGCGACAAGCAGATCAAAGTCGTGCCCATTTCAGGCTGTCCCTGTCAACAGGGTGTTCCCGGTAAGCCAGGCGCGCCGGGACGAGACGGCAATCCAGGGCTGCCGGGCGCTGACGGAAAACCGGGTTCTCCGGGCCGTGACTCTGAGCCGGAAGAGACTGTCAGGGTTGGTTAGCGAATGAGAGTATAACAACGTGCAAGCACTGTTTCTAGCGGTTTCGCCTGGTAAGCGTATACCGCGGGCCCCCAGGCTCGTCAGTACGACAAGGCCCGGGCTGCACAGCCCAATCAAACATGATGACCAGCTCAGACGGATGTTATGTCTGGCTGAAACATCAGCGAAACAGTGGATCACACAAGACAAACCAGACGCGGGACAGAGTTGTCCACAGCAGTACTGGTGCTTGTGTGCTGTTGTATAACAACGTGCAAGCACTGTTTCTAGCGGTTTCGCCTGGTAAGCGTATACCGCGGGCCCCCAGGCTCGTCAGTACGACAAGGCCCGGGCTGCACAGCCCAATCAAACATGATGACCAGCTCAGACGGATGTTATGTCTGGCTGAAACATCAGCGAAACAGTGGATCACACAAGACAAACCAGACGCGGGACAGAGTTGTCCACAGCAGTACTGGTGCTTGTGTGCTGTTGTATAACAACGTGCAAGCACTGTTTCTAGCGGTTTCGCCTGGTAAGCGTATACCGCGGGCCCCCAGGCTCGTCAGTACGACAAGGCCCGGGCTGCACAGCCCAATCAAACATGATGACCAGCTCAGACGGATGTTATGTCTGGCTGTTGAGTTGTCACTGTTGAAATTGAAGGGAAGGATTGAGACTAGCTGATTGGCTGCTTTGATTCCATTGATGGATATTTTCAACAAGAACGGAAAATTACAAAACTACTGCTTTCTTTCCAGCCAGTCCCGAAACAATGTCCGTGCGAGGGCGAGCTCGGTCCGCCGGGTTCACCGGGTGCCCCGGGCGCTGACGGCCCACCAGGCGACGCAGGCACCCCGGGGGGTCCGGGTGACATGGGCGAAACGGGGCCACCGGGGCCGATCGGCTTCAAGGGACAACCCGGACGGCCGGGCGCAAAGGGACCGCCAGGAGGTAAAATGCTGCTCGTTGGTTTGCATTTCACTGTGCAGTACAATTCATCCAAAATTAAAAAAAACTTTTCGTAAGCGGCTTGACAGAAACAAGAGAAGAAAAGCAAATTTGCGTTCATTTCAGAACAAGGTAAAATCCGACCCGGCCCCCGACCACCGAACGGTCGCGCTGGAGAACCCGGCCAACCGGGAAACCCCGGGCCACCAGGCCAACCGGGCTCCAACGGGCTCGACGGGCCACCTGGTGAGCCGGGTGTCATCGGTCAAATCGGCCCGCCCGGCCAACCGGGCCGACCGGGCAATCCCGGGCCGCCTGGGGAACCGGGTCTCAACGGTGAACGTGGCGAATGCGACCACTGCCCGCCGGCCCGCTTGCAACCGGGTTTTGCCGCTCAGTTGGCCGCTGCGAAACTGTCGGCTCGAACGAATTGATACTGTGGCTTTTTGTCTGTTTGCCTGCCCATGTTTTCAGTTGTTGGGCCTTGTACATTCTTTTAGTTCGCGAGTTTTCAAAGCGATTGTTTCATGAAAGTTGTTCTCAATGCACAAAAAATGCCTTTATTTTTCAAATAATACTTGTTGACAGACCGGATCAAATTGCGAATGAATTCATATCATGCATTTCTCACATGAATTAAACACCCACGTGTGCAGTACATGCTGCAATATTTTTTGCCTTCAAATAAAAATTTATTTTATTCTTTGGTGAAAGTCGATGCTAGAGAATTTCCAAACAAAATCTTTCCATTTATTTTGCAAAATTTATACAAACTTTTTTTTCAGCATTGCAAACACAGACAGTTTGCTATAGCTTTGACACAGATACTTTGACATCCAAAGCGAATCGAATCGAACAGATCATGTCACACAGCGGATTGTCTTGGTCTGTGCAACGAAACGTGCCGGTTGGGAAGTTTGGGAGCATAAGCGGGCGGCGGTACCCACGAAGCCGCACAGCTCTGAGGCTGAGGGTAACCTCGACTGACGGGAGATGAAGCTGGTGACTGCGA
Organism: Theristus sp. LFF4_11; assembly: GCA_030248135.1. NCBI lineage: Eukaryota > Metazoa > Nematoda > Chromadorea > Monhysterida > Xyalidae > Theristus > Theristus sp. LFF4_11. Next base: position 52,512 of record JASANC010003612.1, on the reverse strand, counting down.
CAGGAGACCAGAGATTGACGGAATAGATGGGCTGAAAGGGCCAATGTCTTTGATTGACTTGTACGATTGTATCTACGATTTGGAGCATATGCCCTTGTCTCTCCTCCCACCCAATTTCGGAAATCCAAAGGTACCAAAACTCCGGTCTTTTTTACGAATTGAACTGCTCTTTTGTTCCGCGAGACAAAACCGTGGTCAAGTGAGGGAAACAGCTTTCTCGCTTGCCCCGCCCTATTTCCAGACAGCATCCTATTTCGTGCGAAGACAATCGATACGCGTTTTTACGTATGATTCGCGTTTTGAAATTGGTTCACTTATACAACCCGCACGAAACATTACCTTCTCAGCGCTTCTTCGTAACTCGGCGGTGTGTCGAACATCAACGTTGTTGGTCTCACTCTTGACAAGTTACGGGCATTATTATTCAACCTAGTTGGTGTACTGCGGAACAGTGGCACACGCTGATTGGCTGAATTCAGATTCAAATTATGAGCGTTCCTCTGTTGACTAGCAGCGAGAGTGAAAGCCAAATTGTTCTGACGAAACAGTCGCACAAAATGGCTGAATCGTTGCGGCCTCTGATAGTGATTGGCTGAATTTGAATGGCCTCGTGCGTTGATTGGCTGCACTTGAGCTGGCGAGCGTTGTGTGAACACTGATTGGTTGTTGATGGGTGCTGATTGGTTGTTGATGGGTGCTGATTGGTTGTTGATGAGTGCTAATTGGTTGTTGGTGAGTGCGAGACGCATGTGGTGACCGACACCAATGGCAACACTCCCAAGAAGCAACAGGGGCACACCAAGCCACAGGAAAAACCAGTAGATGGTCTGGTGGGCATGCTGAAATTTGAATGGAAGAAAAAAAGACGTTCAGAAACCCAATTGTACGTCGAATTAAACGTGTACACTAATTTGTTCTTCGTGCTATTCTGTTCATTCTTTCTCTCTTGCACACACGACTGGGAATTATATTAGCATTCTTGAAAAAAACAACTCCTAGTCAGCGACTGATGCTGCCTTGAACACTGCCTTATTTATTGGCCACACCGCACTTCACAAACACCCACAAAGAAATACCTTCGAATCGTCTGGCTCATGAGTGGACGTGCCAACGCTTCCGTAGACAATGAACACAAGTGCAACAAGCAGCGCGATACTGCCAGTCAGTGTGATCCTGACCAAAAGCACACCAATGTAAATGTCAGTCCGTTCACTGGCAGCTAGAGGCTAGAACAAGGGCTACTAAAACGGTCACTGCGGCGGTATACAATGTGGAGTGTAACACGTGAACGTGAACGTTAGTAGCCGGTTTAGTAAGCTCGTTCTGTCAGTGTTGAAAACTCATTTGAAAATTGGTCAACTCTGGTGTAGCCAATGATTTGTAACTTGAACGCCTTTTTTACATTTAAAAATCGAATGGTTAGCCAAAAAAGCTTTGGATTTGGATTTTGATGATTTACTTTAGTTCTCAAAAGCTTTTGTTTTTTATTTTGAAAACTAAAATACTCCAATTTACCAAAACCATGCGAATGCCTTTACGCCTCCTGAACTTCGGGGAGCCATGAAAATCCCACGATTATGGCTGATGACTGAGAAGTTTTCGTAAAAATTGTAAATTGTATTTTTCCCGCAGACACGCTGTTTCGGTGTCAATGACGGACCGAAAACATTTTCAGTCAACTGATCAATTTTCTTATCAGTTCTATTCTTTTTTCAACCTGTTGTTAAACTAATGAATGCGTCAATTGGGCTTATTGTGAATAAATTGAGAAAATTTTCAAAATTTGTTTTTTTTTCAGATTTTTACACGAAAAACGTACCTATCAAAAAACAGACAACCATGAATGTTAGCAACGCTTTTTTACAAGAAACAACTGTCTGAGAGCATGTACAATCTATGTTTCCTTTTGTTAGTGTCACATTTTGTGACCAATATTCTTGTTATCAAAATTTTTATTTTTCAATGTTTACTTTAAAAATATAATAAAAAGGGCATACCCACCCGCACGTATTGCAATGTTTATTGTGCGTCTCGGCGATGCATTTTCAAGCATTTAAAAAATAACATCTTATTGAAGAGATGGAACACCACAAAATTTGCTGCTGAGTTTTGGAAGCACCGAAAGCTACTAATAAAACAGTCAGCATTTGTCCACCAACCACAACACACTGATTAGACAATACACACCCTGTACTGTTGTTGGGACTACAAATCAGGCATCTGAACTTGAATGGACATCCAATAGCAGCACAGTTGCAAAGGCTGTGCGTGCGTCTGCTTCACCATCCCCCATCAACACTGTTGCTTTATCGGTCATGGTCATCATCGCACGCACCCTGTGCATCTGATATTTCATGCAGAAAACACAAAACATGCACGAAACATAAAACATGCACGTACAAGGGAATCTGATGAAACTACAGGTATGTGCTTTCCAGGACAGGAGTGGGTGCAATGTGCTTGAGGGGACAAAAAACTAATAACGGTCAATGGAACGTTACTTTGAGTTTGAGGGCATCGTCGCCAAGTATGTGATCTTACATTTCAAAATTTGTTCTAATACAGCTGAACATATTTTGTTTTATGGTTGATTTGTTGCCCCTTTTCAACATTTTATGTACCAAGGAAATGTTGCGCACCTAAAAAATACAAATCTCTGTTAACCTCCAAGCCTGCACACCGGTGTCTGTAGCATGCACATTCACACCAATTTCGTACGTTTTTGAACATCACATGTTTCTTGTGCGTGTCTTTCTTCGTATGTTTTTGTCTGCCACTAAAGTACACAAAACCGAAAACCTTGATAAACCGAACATTTTTCTTTGACGTTTGCAAGTTCACATGTTTTTTGTGCCCACAAATCTCCCACATAATAAAAATACACAGCTTTTATTTATGAATGTGGAGTTTTGCGGTTTCAGTTTTTATTGTGTTCTGAAACTAATAAAAGATCAAATATGCATGTTATTCTGCTGTGTTAGCAAATTACAGTGCAGCAAAAACGTGATATAATTTCACTAAAAATGGCCGAAGCATTTGTTGGCACCTGGCAACTGGAGCGGTCCGAAAATCTGGATGCTGTGCTCGAAGCACTAGGTGGGCTTGTTTGTTCTCAGCTTAACTTTTGTTCGAGAGCTTTCTTTTGACTTCACTTCTTTATTTTTTCAAATCTGAATTGGTAAATGCACAAATGCAGTGGGTTTTTTTAAAATGCAGTGGTTTTTCAGTGTAAAACTTCTGCAGTATCCAATCTCCGTATCCATTTGGTACCAGTTCTTTGGTACAGTTCTCCGAATACCAGTTCTCCGGATAAACGTTCTTCGGGTGCAAGCTCTGTGGGTACCAGTTCTCCGAATACCAGTTCTCTGTTGTTCTGGTACCGATTCTCCGCTTATCAGCTCTCCGGGTGCCAGTCCTTGGGGTGCCAATCTTCGGATATCAGCTCCGTTGATACCAGTTCTCGAGCCACCCATTATCCGGTACCAATTATCGAGTCGCCAATTCTCCGGGTACCAGGTCTCTAAGCACCAGTTCTCCGAGTACCAGTTTGGGGCTGCCAATTCTCCGGGTGCCAGTTCTCCGGGTAGCAGTTCCTTTGGTGCCAAATCTCCGGGTACCAATTCTCCCTGTGGCAGCTACATTCTCCACTATCTCGTGTTCTTCAAATTACAAATTGCAAATTGCAACAAGCTGCAGAGGTTGGCATGATGGTGCGAACATTTGCGCCCACACTGACGTCCACCATGGAGATCAGCATCGATGGCGACCAGTGGACGTTCGTGGTGAGCACCATGGTCTCAACAACCACCATCAAGTTTAAACTGGACGAACAGTTCACGTTCAATGAGCCTTTGACGCGGCAGGACGTGGAGGTGAGAGAAACACACACAGTGAAACGGAGAAACTGTGAAATTGGACTTTTTGACTTTTACCCGAATTACTGAAGTGGATAATGCCATCGCTGTTTCACAAACCACTACATCATAAACTTTTTAAAACCGCCATTGTTTTACACTCTAATGCTCACAGGCCACCGTTCACCTTGACGGCGAGAAATTGGTGCAAGAGCAGCGCAACCCACAGAACGGCAAGTTTGTGCGCGTGTCACGTGTGATCACTGAGCCGGAACCAGGCAAACAACAGCTGGTGCAAGTGAGCTATGGCCTTTGGAGTTCTGAAAAAAATGTTCTGAAGTTAAAAACTTTTCGTTTTTCTGTTTTCGTTACGCGCAATTACGGTGATCAACTGATCATCAGCCATACACGAAGATGAAACATTTACCTCGTCTTGAGCACAACATCGAACTTATTTTTGATTTTAACCCTCTCAACGAGTTTGTTGAGCATCACTGCAACCCTGCAACCAGACTGGTTCACAAATGTAATATTAGCATGTTGATCACATCGCCAGCATTTTTTTATTTCAGACCATGACAGTCGATGACACGGTGGAATGCGTGCGCTATTTCAATCGAATCTCATGACGCACAGATTATTTTTCATTTTTACAATGATAATTTCGGTGTCATTTTCGACGCTGACTTTGCCACCATACAAATATGTTAACTTGTGACTCTAAAATCTCAGCTTCCTATTGTGCTTCCTTGTTATGTACTCTGTCGATGTTTCTGGACATCTTCTTTTGTGGTTTGTATCGATTCAGAAATATAACTTTTCCATGTTGTCAAAAAAATCGGAACCAAAAAATCACGCGGAAAAGTACGAGCAAGCTTTTTTAGAAAAAACACGACACGGAATATAATGGCCGATTAAACATGACTGTACTTTTCAGGGTGCAAGGAGCGCACGAAATTTGAAAAAAGATTGAAGTCGAAATTTGAATGGAATTATATTGAAAAAGACAACCCCTAGTCTGCCACCGATCCCCCTTTGTTTTTTCTGCCACACTGTACATTTTAAGGTTGTGTCAGCCACTGTGAAAGTGACTTTTGCAAAACAAAGTTGCGCTCGTCTTTTTTCTGATCAACTTAATCTGACCTGATCAAAATTAAAAAAACAGAAACACAAAGATTGCCCATTCAAACAGGCATGTAAAGTTCACATATTGCGCCAGCATTTCTCCAGCCGCACGGTATGTCCTCTGCGCCCAGTTCAAACACGTGATACCACAAAATGCCGCACTGTTGCGTACCTAAACGAAATCAAATGAGTTATTCAACCAAAAATGCATCTGATTGAAGACACCACAATGTTGCGAAATGTCCAGATGCCAAAACTCCTCTTCGACGGGAGTAGTGTTCATAGCAATTTTTTGAATTTAAAAAAAATAAACGTTTGATTTTTTTCCACTTTCTACTGTCGTATGACCACAGGTTTTGGGACTGATAAGTTTTGCAATTTTCACGCCAGCCTGTTGGCAGAACCTTCTTCAGTGCACAGCAGCATGTTTTGCGCGCACCAGTTTTATCGTTCGGTTCCCACGTGTGCCAGATGACGTGATCAGTGCGATTGACGGTCACCCCGTCAGCGTTCATCCAGTTCCAGCCACCGCCTGGCTCAATCGAAGTGTCCGTTTGGTAGAGGCCAATCCACCAACGACTCGGGTCTTGCAACTGGAACGATGCTTCATAAAAGAACGTTGAAAATTATTCACAAGCACGCTTACACAGCCGTTATTTCGGATGTGACACTCATTGTGTGCCGATGATACATGACCAATGTGGCACACTACGCACACACAAGCACTGGCGCACATACGCGATGATCGCATGTATGCGCCTGTGTTTGTTTGCAACATTACAGTGTTATAAACAGGTGCATTTAGGACGTCAGCAGATTTGTTTTAGCAGACAAAAACAACACAGCACGGTCACCTAACAGCAGCACCTTTCTCCAGGTACACACTCACTCCGCCATACTGTTCAGCGAGCCACATCTGTATCGAGTGCAGCAAGGCCTCCGTGTGCACTATTGCCAGCCGCCCCTCATTGTCGCCAGCCTGCAACGCGTTGCACAGCAGTCGCGCTTGCTGCCAGGTCAGATTTGTGCTCTTGATCAGATAGAAGCAAACGGAGCCAATTCGTGTGCTCGCATATGCACTCGTAGCGGTGTTACAGTCTGAAAGTGGGAAACGTGGAAACGAAGTGCTCGCTGTTCGGTCGTTCGATGGTTTATTGGCGTTGTAATTTTGACAAGCTGTTGGCAAATAGCACCGTTGCAGAATGAAACACATGAATGCTCACCACCACTTGCGTTCCGCGTGCCTTGGTTGGTTTCCCACCAGTTCGAAAAAAAGTGCAACGGTGTGCCGACCGCCGGGTAGCGCGGTGCCCGACCGGGTTGACCGCACGTGCACAGCAACATGCAGCACCATGCAACACTCAGTGCTGCTTGCGACCGCATTGCACGGTATAATTTTGTAATAAAGTCTGCAAAAATGCTGTTGAACAGAGTAAACATTTTTTATCATTCACCACATCTTTAATGCGGTTTGCGAAAATTTTCCAAACCCGCCAGCTGTTTTTCGCACGATCAAAACGCACGGTTTTGTGGTAAGTTTTGTTGTTTCGGTGGTACTTTTTCCTTTCATTGTGTTCACGGTGCTTTTACACGTTTCTTTTCCAAACCGCAGTATTTTTTTATTTTGTATCCAATACTATTTGCACAACTGTCCAAAATTATTGGTTTATTTGACAACGCATTGTTACTAATTCTTTTGAAAAAATCAGTGATGGAACTAAAAGGTGAATGTTTAGTGGGGTAAATTCCAAATTATTTCAGTAAAGCCACCGAAAAGGAAACAGAATTTACGAGAAGAATTTAAAAGCACAATTCGGTGATTGATTCTTTGCAGTTGTCATTCAGCAACTGGTCATGTGCGGGCACTCGCTGCCCCCAGAGCAGGTGCACGCCGCAGAGATGCCCATGCCGCAGTGTCCGCTGTCACAGCCCCAGCCCTGGCAGCAGTCTTCACAGAGCCAATCAACGCAGCACACGGCGCTCAATCGCTTTTGCTTCGGCTGCTGAAACTGCAAATTTTAATCTGGCAAATTGGTTTCTTGTTCACTTGTGTGAGCTGCAGAGTTTTCATTGGTGATTTGATCGATGAAATTGGTGAAACCTAATGACCAATCAACAGTTTTTCAAGAAAATAGTTTTTCTTAGATTTACCTGGGTTTCATTTGCTTTACAAAAATGTCCAGAAGTCCCCGTCGGAAGACAGTGCACTCGGTTCACAACACAGTGAATGTGCAGGGTCACAAACAACCATGGACGCACACACGCGATATTACAGAACAAGGCGAAATGGCACGACGCGGGACACTCCATCAGACTTGAGTTCGGACATTTTTTCAGCATGTACTGTGTTTTAACAGAGTGAACTGTCTCAAGACTGAGCCTTTACATACCGATTGTGAACACAGCAATCGTGACGAAAACACAGACGCAAACGGATTGAAACGACATTGTACGAACTCTCGTAACCAGAGCAATGACTTGTGTATTTTGCGCTGATAGTTTTGAATGAGAAACCTTCTTTTAAACCCTTTTTTTATCAGTTGACTACTTCAGCGTCATCAATGTGTTTCGGTGAAAATACTCAGATTTTGCAAAACCTCAGCCCACATGTAGTAAATAAAACTGTGGTTTTGGTTGTGTTCCCACCCCACATGCTGACACTTTTGGTGAACAATGCAAATTGGGGATTCTGAGCGGAACCAAACATTGTTGACTTGCGGTACTGCGTTCCACGGTTTTTTTGTGCTCAAGTAGCTGTTTTTTTTAATATTTAATTTGTCTTTTCGCGGTTTTGAATTCGCTTTTCCATTTAAATTTAAAAATGCATGATTGTTTGCGCATGCAAAAAAAATCACCGTCAGGTCGACCTGTTCAAATGTGATGAACCGAACTGCGTCAAACACGTTGCGTTGTTACAGTTTGCACAGTTTTTACCAACGAAATCATTAGACACGTACTTTCGTTTTCCAATTTTAAATGATGCTGCATAAACTGTAAACTTTTAGAACGCTGTTGTCCTTTGCAAACAACTTGTAGAAAAGTCTGATAAATAAAAATGAACTTTTTTTTATCGTCAATTGTTGCTACGGTTGTTGGAATGCTTTGGATGATCGGGGGTAAGGAAACAAAAAACTTATGATACTTTTTGTATACCGTGGTGAGGTCTCATTCAAAATCTTGTCTAAAAACTGAAAGAAGTTTTTACTAAACTTTTGTTGCATATGCAGTCAAAAAATATCTGAACAACTTGGTCATTCGAGGTCAAAAATATCGAGGCCAGCTTTTTGTTTCAGTGTAATGCGCAAGCAGTCGTTAAAGCTGTGTGGTTTCTTGCTGGATTGTAATTGTTGTTTTGGTTGCAGTTGGTTCGCCGCAATTTTTGATGCTGAAAAAGTACGCTGATTGGACCTCAGAAGAGGGCTGCATCAAAGGATTCAATCTGCGCTTCTCAAAAGTAAGTGAAGTTTCTTTGAGGGTGATTGAACTGCTGACAACTTTGATTTCTAGCTGCATACAATCAAACCGGAGTGCTGGATCCACTTGTTAATTTCAACCGAACAACAGTAACCTTTTATGCTTAGCGAGGCTCCAAAACTGCCCAATTGTACGTACGTTTACGCAAATTGCGTCCAGCAAGCGAACATCTACCGCTGCATCGACTACTGCAAATTGAAGTTGGCCGACCGATGCAAATCGATCGAGTGGCGTGAGTCTGACCGTCAGTGCACGGCGCAGGCGACCACCAAGGACGAACTGCCGGAGGAGTTCTGGTCGAGTCCTTGCTACAACGGCATCGCAACGAACTACTCGCAGCAGGCTGCACCGGATGACGTGTGATGCTTTTGCTTGAACAAAAACCGCCGAAAGGTTATTGTTAGTGAAATTGAAATTGCTTTTGTTTGCCGTTTCATTTTCGCACCTGTGTTCCGTACAATCATATTCAGATCTACTTTTTTTAGAAAGTCAAACAAAAAAGCAACGCAGCGTTAAGCGCATAGTTTCAGAGCCGTATCAGGAATCGAATCTGACGGGAATTCTATTGAATTGCCGCATAAAGATGAAACTAGTTTCCTTTTTACGTCTGCACACACACATTGAGCCGCGTGGTAAGGGCAAAATCGTACAAAAAAATTGTTTAGTAACATGTGATTAGCGATTCCCAAACAAAGTTGTTCAGCAAGCAGTATCAGCGACGGCGACATCCGTCCCGCGTGCATTGTCTGTCTTTGGCAGGTTTGCCAGTTTTTTCATTTACCAATGTTGATCATTGCATAACCCGCTGCAAACTGCAAAACAACAGAGACACAAAAATTTATCGATGGAAAATTATGAAATAAATTCACTCGTGTGTCGTGTGTTTTTGGGCTGTCAGTTTGCGTCTGTCAAATGCTAATACGTCAATAATTGGACGCAGACAACGACACATTTCATTTGCACACATCGTTGTCATGTTTTCCGTGGGGCAAGCCGAGCTCACGTTACATTGCGCACACGCACGCACACCGACGCTGTGCATTGTTTGCTGTTGGCCGTTGTTGTTTTTTTCTTGATTCTCTGAAAAAGCCGAATCACACGGCGAAACAAGATGAAAATTTATGAAATCTTGCAGAGGGCTTTATCTGGCTTTTTCCGTATCCCTAATTTCAGTTTTTACGGTGAGAGGCAGATTTGCAAATTCCGCCAACCGACTTTGGGTGTGCACGCAACAGACAGTTTTGCGCAGCGCGAGGTGTCCAAACTGATCACTGGTGATTGCGTTGATGTGTGCCAGCAGTGCATTACGCCGTTCAATGCTGAAAGCGCGCCGTCACATTCGGGCACATGTCAAATTATTGGCCACTTCTATTGTACACGTTCATCAATACACAACGGCCACACGTTTGTACGCACACATTTTTCATGATACGCTTTTTGACGCGCTCACAATGACGTTATAATAAATTGCAATAATATGATCATCGTACACAAAACGTCAGGTACACCCAGGTTGTTGTGTGTCTTCATGCACGACAAAAGGTTTATTCGAGAAAAAACTGTGTTTTTGAGCGTTCCTAAGTTTTTTCTTTAAACGTTCAGTTCCCATCATGGCTCAGATTTATTTAGTTTTGAAAATTTCCAAACATCCTTGGCGCCGATTTCGATTCATTTACATTACGTGCAAACTCGAAATGCCCAGACAAAAAAAATGCGAACAAAAACTTATGCTGTGTGTCAATACTCGGTAGCAAAATGATACGTTCATTTGCTTGTTCTGGTTTGTATTTTAAAATTTCAGGATTTCGAAATGCACAAATTTTTGATATTTTTAACAAAAACAAATTCTAAAGTTGCCCTTGAATAAATTGATCACATCTTTGATTTCATTAGTTGCCATTATCGATAATTTGCCGATTGACAATAAATTCGTGATTCGGTTTAGCAGCAAATTGCTGCAGGTATTTACATACAAGCAACATTTTACACAGGAAAATTCGTGCAAAAACATTTATGCACTGTACCCGCACGACGGTTTATGCGGTGGTCGTGAGCTTTGCAGCCAATTGGCACAGTTCACCACGATGCGTCATGTGGTGGCTGGTCACCCAGCCGTGCGCTGCAACACTCCACTCTGACGATCAATCTCTGTAGGCTGCCAGAGGCGTGTTCTGTGCAATGACACACACGGTTGATGCTGTGCCACTGTTTGTTTGCTCAACAAAAGTCCATCTCCGCAACATCCACCGTTCATGTTCTGTTGCAGCATCGCAAATCTAGCATCTCACCGTGTCTTTCCGAACTTTTATGCACTTGCGCATACAGCCGTTTGCTTTTGTGTTGCCTCATCAACTCAAAATACAGCGAGTGCTTGCTGCTTTACATCGAGAAATTCGCGCGGCAAACAAATTCATATTGTACAGGGTGGCAGAGTCGTGTGCGTGCTGATTTGAACGCCTAGAGGAGACATTGGCCCACACTAGTTTGTCATAATGCCTCTTTGTTTGTGCTGCACCTCAGTTTCATCACTGGTTCACTTTTGTAGTCTATTAGATTTGAAGTGGACAGTTAAGATCACGGTTCAATGTAGAGCTGCTGCAGATCATAATCCAAAGGTGTGATGCTGATACCACGAATACTTATTTGCCACCCTGTACAGCTGCAGAGCGCACACAAACAGCCTGGACAGAGGGTCGGGCACAACATCGTGTCAAGTGTTTACTCACTGCCGCGAGTCGCCCATTGTGCAAACGGACAGTAAGTAGCTTGTCATTTTCGACGCATTTTCATTTACAAATTTTGCATGTCGTGTCTTATACGCACAACAACAATACTCGCTATTTGCTCAACATTTTCAAACATGTAAGTTCGCAGTCACACTCTGTGCAAGTTATTGTTGGTTTTGCAGTGGCACCGGCACGGCCGCACGTACGGTGTATCAAAATTTTAAGGATTTCTTTTACCTCTGCCATTTTTACAAAAATTGTTTAAAAAGTGTGGTTAGAAGTTGACGAATATCAGAGTTTGTTTGCAACAAAAAGCAAATACATACAGTATGATTGACAGCTGCTATCAATCAAAATCACTGTTTGTTTGCATTGCGCGCACCCATACCGCAGATTACACGTGTTCTACTGGCGCATTCTGGCGTTGAAGTTTTTCTCATTGAATCGAGTTGTAAATTGCGGGTAAGTTGTCACGAGACAAATGACAAAATGCTGCTTGCCTACATATGTGTTTTTTGAAAGTCAAAAAATGCTTCTATTTCAAATTTTAATTTTTGCTGTCGCGGTTAGGTTTGGTCAAGTTGTTTGGAAAATAAATTCGTTCCACCGATTTAGTCAGCTAACACCGTTCGTTGCGATTAAATGTCACAATGAATTTATTTGATGTTTTACCTTTTCACCATTGTCCACGGGGATCAATACACTGCGCCTGAAAACACAAGTTGAAGTCCTGTATGACATAAAAAGATTGATGCAAAGTGGCATTTCACTCTTTTTGTGTATGGTGGCACCATTTTTCAGTTCGATTGACTGAACTGATTGAGTAATTCACGCTCTGGCCCACTTGAAATGAAAGTAAGGGGTCACAATCCTTATTATTGTGCATGTTATATTGTTGGCGCCCCCATGGTGAGGCCCCACCCCTGTGCCCACTTACGTTACATGTCCTTCTGTCAAATGCAACTCTTTGTAGACATCCACCCATTGTTGGACATTGTTTTAACAAGAAAACTAGCTCAGGTTACCATTTTTGCTCAGGCCACACATGCTCTGAGTCTGGAATATTCTGCCTGAATGTATGTTTCGTTCATTTTCAGCACAGCAGGGAGTCGTTTTTGTGACGCACTCCAATGGAATGACAGAATGCATTCCAGGTTTTTTTTCGCTAGAGCTGTGATTAGCTATGTTTTAGCACAAAATCAGTCATCATTGTCAGGTTGCGTTTGCTCTGATGGCTACTGGGCTTTTTTGGAACAATGCTTGCCAACTCTGCTTGTTTATTCGAAAAAGTCAATTGTTTTTTTTTTGTTGTATTGTTTACCGTCGATTTTTTGGTTCTGCTGAACGATCGGTGTAGGTCACTTGGAATTTACTTTTGTTTATTAAAACAACTGAATCACAATTGTGCGACATTACTATCGATCCATAGTATCAATTTTCATTAGACAATTTGTCCCATTGATTTATCAAAACAAAGCTTATAGTTTTTTTCGTTGAATTTTTCGCCGTGCAAGATTCAATTTGGACAGATCTTCTTGTGTCTTAGATTCACTGAAAATGAAGATATTACGAGTGGTTCATTAGATGGGTATTCTTTTCTTTTTTTCTGTCCAAATTTCGTGGCAAATTCAATTTTCAAATTTCAATACAGTCCCCAATGGACATCTGAGCAGGGAAAATTGCCTGTTTTCCAAATGTGTTCATTTTCACATCTCCGCACATGCACAACCGCTAATTGTCAGACGGCCTTACGCCTTATTCATAACAAGCCCTCTGGAAACATAATGCAATAATCATGACACATACACAAATCATGAATAGGCATGATTCATAATCACACCCACCTCGGACGCTGGCAGAAATGGCGTAAATCCAATCTGAATTCTGTTTAATTGACAATTTTCCTGAAGTTTCAGCGTAGTTATGCCTTTTCATGATATTTTGAAAAGAAATTGTTTATGTTCAGTGAGTTTGATAGATTTCCCGTTGTCATTTAGTCGCATAGAGTGTGACAACCAACGAAACACGCGTAGTTCGCGTTAAAATCCTGTTTACGCGCTCTTAAAAACCGCGTTCTCAAACATGCACCTGCAATATCTACTTCCCAATTTCGGCTTATTCGCAACTTTTCGTGCCCAAATTGAAAAAAATTTACGTTTGATTTGAGTAGTTCAACCATTCATTTTTTATGCCAAGATGTGCAATAATCTTCGGTGGTTGTCCGCCGTTCTACCTTGGTGGTCTTTGCGATTGAGCTTTGTTTGAGGTTTATTCATGTTGACAATATTCATTTTCATGTTCGCATGACGAAAAAACTAATTCCACATTTTTCTGACGTATGCCTTTCCTAGTCTCCATCACACACTAATCTGAATTTGTTTCCTAAGTCAATTTATTATTTTCATGCTTCAACAGCTTCAGCAAAAAAAGTTCAAAAAGCACAGAGGTAATTTGAAAATATTCAGTTCAAATTTCAATTGCAAAACATCACGGAAAACAACCGGTTTTGGAACACGCACGCACGTGCATAATTCTAACGTCCACTAAAATTTTCTTTCAAACGTGTTGTTGTTTTCTTGAAATATAAACATCATACTATGTTTCGCTGAAGCAAAATTATGCCATGAAAATACTGTATGTGCACAAGACAAGGTTCCAAAAATACTCATGTTTGTTTGCTCATGGCATCCATTTAGGCACAAATTTGTTATTTTGCCATGGTGTACGCAAATTACGCGCCACCTCTTATATTTATTCATTTATGTAAAAATAAAAACGAGCCCATATACCGCAAAACCTTTCAAATATTTTCCGAAAAAGAAAATGGCTCAAATTACAACACTGAGGCTTTGGCTTCCGGTTTTCTGTTTGCTGCAAACCAGAGAGCCGCTGTAAAAGCGGTATCCATTAGGAATTCTCACATTTGTTATCTTACTCGACAATTTCTGTTGTAGGTTGGCAATTTTTGGCCTTTTTGAAGTGCTCCAAACAGTGCTGTTGAACAGATTTTTAAGTTGATATCTTGGTTGGTATGCTGAGTTTCCCCACCGTGGTTCACTATTAGGTATTTCACTTCTTTTGCCTCCTTATCAACCTCAGCCGTCTTGTCACCAATTTTTTTGCTACAAAACAAAACAGAGCGCGGCACAAAGCACGGCCACATACACAGATTTGCCTGTAACAGCAGCGGTAGCCATGCTTTCAATTGTCTTTCGGTTCAACATCAATTGAATAAATGTGAGGAAAAATGTGTTCACGCATTAACGGCAACACGGTTATGGTGGCCATTATCTTGTTTTAGGGTTCTTGATGATTTGTATTTGAATGTCCAAATGAAAAACATCCAGTTTCCAAAAGAAGCAAAGGTTTGCCCCGAGAACAATACAAGCAAGCCGCTGATGGTGACTTTTTCTTTTCAACTGTACCGCACCGTCATTAGCGAATTGTTGGAAACGCAACAAATGATGGAATAAATGCTTCAGTGAATGAATACAATTGTTTGGACGCTTGGACATTGGTTTTTGGTTGAATAGGTGAGAGTTTATGAAGACACACCGCCACAGTACTGCACTGAGCGTAGCATTTACATATTTTGTAACGCATAACCAGAATATACGTACGTTTAAAATGTTATAACGCGTTTGCGCTAAATGCATACACTGAGAAAACGTTGCGCACGTCTCGCAACGGTGTAATAAAACACAACATCGTAATGTTTAACGCAATGTTAAACGTAACGTTTAACGCAACCCGCTGTGCCCGTGTAAAATATATACAAAAGCGAAAGGTGTTTAACGTATAATACGTTAAAAGTTGCGTTTTCTTTGTGTGCGCTTTTTGGTGCGAACAAATAACGCTGATTAGATTAAATTTTTTATAGCTTTGGTTTTTAAAATGTTATAATTCCTTTACTAACAGTTTACCTATTTCTGAGCATTGAACAGAGATGATATGGTAACATGGAAACATCTCTATTTCTATTCATCAATCCATCAGCAATCTCTCCCATGTCATCAAGTGTGTAATTATTGCGTTGTTTCTCAGAGCCTGAACGTGTCGAATAACAATGCTCCGTGATTGAATTGTCTGACGAAACGAAATGCACCACCCAAGTCATTTTCTATGTTTTTCGTGATGCCACTTTTGGTCGTATCTCGTTTTTCGTTTTCCCACTAATTTTAGCCTGTTTCAAGTGCACAATAGAGAAGTGGCTTGGCTGTTTCAATTGAATGATAACATTGGCAATGGGAAACTGGGAAACTAACTGCACTGTTACTGATCACTAATTTGCTCGTTGGTTTCATGTTCATAGAAGGAAAAAGTGCATTAGTTACAATGTTGGTGACCCTTTCCAGTTCAGTGAATTCTATGCAATCAGCAAATTATCAGAAGAAATAAATTTTTGCATTTGCTTGAGATATTAGTTGATCATTTACCAAGAAAAACACTAAAACTTTACGGTATTTGACGGTAACCTACAGTAGTTCAGTATTCTATTATTCATGATCAATTTTTGTGTAAATCTCCCAAAATTATTCTTATTGTTCATTGAATAAGAATTGCAGCTTAGAAAACAAATTTTTCTTAATAGTATATGAAAATCCGTTTAGCTAAATATGAAAAAAAACGCTGGAAAAGGTGCAGCGGTTGCCTTAACATTCTCAATGCTTCATCGGACGAAACGCTGCAGCTATCATCTCGTTTCGCTACCATTTCAAAATCATGACCGTGCTGAGCATGTCAGCCTGCATTTGGTGTGACGCCCATATCCAGAAAAAGCTACAACGCTCGGCGTGGGAGTTCGGTTTGAATTATGGATGATGGGATGAATGCGATTTATGCACGTGAAAATACAAAAAGCAAGCATCAATGCTGCAATAAATGTCGACTGTTACGCCGAACCCTGTGAACAGTGCCTTTCTTCTATGTCTTATTCTGGCTCTCAAATGATGATGATGTCTAACTGTTATTGACAGGTTTACCGGATATGGTGCAGATCTAAGCGTGCGACTCAATGCAGATTGACTTGCATACACAACTTGCTTCTCTGCGTCGTGAAAAAATCTGGTTCCACTCACAATATTACCGCACATGCACGCATATCTGCTGTTACTGACTGAATCATGAAGCAACTCTTTGATATTGTCTGTTTAGTTGAGTCTGTCAAAGACATGTGTAGAAACGCAGATGTTGAGATACACTGTACCTCTCTGTCTAACTGTCTGCTGAAATTTCCATTTTTCGACCATTATATGCGTTTTGGCATCGAAATCCTGAATATAGACAAAATTGTCGCCACTGGGCTAGGTCTAGCTAGAGTACCATGGTTCAGGAAACCGTTTTGCATGCATTTCGAGCGTTTGTGTGTTGCAAATGCGCGATGTCATGGCGCATACGCCTGCTTCAGACTGACACTTCATTGGTTTTAGTCATCCAGCTTTAGCCTGATGTGGCTGCGCTCGTGTTATTTGGTGACAGGAGGCTACACTGGGTGTGCGTGCTCCATCCTGGTCGCTGATGTTGCACCTATGCACCTGAAAACTGACACAACACATCAATGTGCAACCAATCAGCAAAAAACGTGAGCTGCACCTGTGCGTCAAGTAAAGCCTGAATTTGAAATGGTCTCACCGAATACCAAATATGTACAACTCATGCATAAGAACATTTTTTTTAAATCTGGAGGGTCTTGTTTGCGTGACCACCGAAGAAAATGCAGCCTGAAGCTTTTCACACGCTAAAAATAAAGAAAGTTTCTCAATCAGCAGCAAAGTTTGAAATTTGTTCGAAATTAAACAACTTCTGTTTTGTTCATCCAACACAAAATATTTGTATGTAACGTGTTTTTAAAGTTTTTCAAAATTTTTCATATGAACTGATCAACGTTTTGCCTGCAGCGATGAGATGGCAAATTGTATTGAAGGTTTTTTACATGCGCCCTGTTGCATTCATTCAAATCGACAAATTCATGTCATTGGAATAGTGGTTTTTGATTTATGACTTGCTGACAAATTACATCTATGACGAGCCCCTGAAAAGTCATACTGCAAGAGTAGTTTATGGTCATACACACGTATATTTGCAAATGAATGTCTGTCTCGCGACGACATGACAGTAATTGTGGGGTGATGACTTTGATTCATTTGTTAATCAAAGTTATGCGCACTTGAAAACGTGCTGATTTAATAAATGTAATGTACAATCCACATACGCGATGCAACCCATTGCCGTGATTGCGTTGAAAAATTCTTTTTCCACGTGTTTCTCAGAGGAGCAAACTTTTGCTTTTCCACATCGTTGATTGGCTGGTTCAGAGCCTCTCCATCACTCCCAATTCCATTTACTCAATGTGCTACCGTTCAGTGTGTTTTATTAGTTACAAATAAATACAAATTGTTACTAAAGTTATTGCAAATAACGCCTCCCCTCGCAGACACATCATCATTATTGCTGCATGCGTGTGGTGTGCACAACTTTTACAAATTTGTGTCCGATGTACGTAGCAGAAGTCAAAAGTTGGACACAGCCATTATTGAAACGAGTGCAGGCAGAGTCTGTCACCAACGCAAATGGGGTCTGGCCGGCTGAGCCTGAGACGTGTTGACGTGCGCTCAATCATATTCAAAAATGTTGTCATGTTATTCATATGTTGTGCACTTACAGATATTAGAATGCATGTTGACAGCAGCATCAAGCGCATGTCATTACCATGTTAGCACGCACTATTTTTGCCCGATACACCTTCGCCATACTGCCACCCGGTTGGTCTGCAAAACATTATTTTTCCACAGTTGATCCTCTTTTCTGCGTGAGTTTTCCTCTGACGAACAACATTCTTTTATGGCAAAAGATTACTGAAAAAAGACTTTCATTTTGGATATTTATTCCGATGAGGTACCAGCTTTTTCAATTGTAAAAGTACATATACCGTAGTCCGTGCTGGCAAAGGCACTTTCGAGGAGTAATCAGCCGCCACAATTTTCTATTTTGTCAATTTTAAGTAAAAATCCTTTGCTTCCTGCTGTGCATTGCATTGACGTTGTTTCTCTAAACGTCTTTTACAATTCAGCTTTGTTTTGGTGGATTTATTTTGGTAGAAAACCAAAACGAAACTGATGACTGAATTATACTGTCGTTTATTACAATGTGTAATTTTTATTTATTTCTCTTGAATTACCACCGTATTCTTTGTTGCTCTTCTCTTTATAGTGACTGGATGCTTCAAAAGATCATGTTTCCGAGATCGTCAAAAAGCGCTAATTTTCTTTAATCTATTTGAAGTGTAAACACCAGTTGTCAGCAGCACTTTAGCAAATTCAGGTATCAGCAATTGCGTTTGGCAAAAATGTTGTGCGTGCGTATCAAATTTACAAAAGTCCGCTTGACTTGAAACGCTGCTAAAAATTTACATCGCCACTGAAGTTGGGTGGGGGGTCACCTAGGGATCAGTCAACGTGACAAAAAAAGACAAGAAACTTCAGCGCTCCGCTGTTTGCGGTTGATCGCAATAAGAAATGCAATACAATGCGGGGAAAAAGTGTGCACATCAGCGTGCTCGACCGCATTGTAACGTGATATTGGTTGTTTCCGTTTGAGGAAAGCGCAGCAGACAAGTACAACAGTCGAGTTCAGTTAAAAACGTGTACTTCGCTTTGTCATCGCATTCAGGGAGCCGTAACAGATGCAGAAATTCATCCGAACAACACGAATATTATTGCTCAGCATGGAGGCACGTTTTGTTTCAGCTGCAATCGAGCCTTTGACAGCAATAATAACACAGAGTGCTTCAATACTCATCAGCGTCAAACATGTACGTTTCTGCGCTCGTGTCTTCGTGCGTGTGTGCGTTGTGACAAACACGCTGGCAGACTCTACAGCAAGCCAGCGGTGTGCGTGCGTGCTTGAAACTTGATGCTAACATCATTCGTGCAACTGACGGGGCTTATCTATGCCCCTCTCTGTCCCCTTATGTTGGCGTCGGAATGAATTAAAGACAACGTGTGCTATGCACTTATGTTTGCGCCGCATTCTGCCTGTAGAAGGCTGTACGTAGCAGTATGCTGCATTCATTTGTCGCTCTCCATTTCTATGCTTGTTGCTTCCAACCTTGCAACGTCTGTCATCAGCAAGCAGCTCACTGTTGTTGGCGCCCGTTTTGCGCTCATGCACTCAAGTGCATTATTGAACAGAGTGCGTGTGAATGATTTCTCTCCAGAGTCTGAATTCCGTGAAAACTTAGTACTCAGAAAAAAGCGCTGCTGTTTATACGCTGGAGCGTCAATCCGGTGATTATTTTTGTCCAGCCTGTTGAAAGCCATCAATGTTTTCTTTTCAATGAGAATGGTTTTGCACCATAGGCGGTTTCTAATTTATTATTAGCGCACGCGCCCAGTTGCTTGCTTGCTTTTTATGTGCGTCTGCTCTAAACCCTGAAGCTCGTTGCAATATTTGTCACGCAAGTGTCACTTTTGTGCATGAGAACACAACAAATTGCAAAGCGTGCACTGCTGTTTATGGAGTTTTTGTTTGGGCGCTTCTGTTTTTAGGGCGCTTCTTTGAAATTACTGCACGGACACTACGAAAATAACGAGCTTTTGTGTTTTCCCAAAATTTCTTTTTCAGACGCTCGAGACTCAACTTATTTCCTCAACACCAATGTAACGAAACGAATTTTATGAAACCAAAAAATCAAACAGAATAGCAGAGTATTTGACAATTTTGACAGTGTGGAACTGACTGACTCCAGAGAAAAACCATGGCGACCACCGAAATTACTGCCAAATCCATAGTTTCAATTGCAATCATTCTAATGGCCAACGGTCACCTGATGCACGCTTTGGAGCGGCCTGGCAGAACCGCGAGCCGCAAATGTGAGAAGATCACGGTGCCCATGTGCGAGCGAATCGGCTACAACCAAACGGCCATGCCGAACAAGTTCAACCACGTGAAACAGGAGGAGGCCGGTCTCGAAGCGCACCAGTTCTATCCGCTCGTCGAGGTTGGTCTGGCTGTTTGGCTTGGCGAAAATTGAACAAAGTTTTAAATTTTGGTTTGCATGAAAGATATTTTTTATTCATATTGAATAGTCACGAGCGAACTTGGTTGCTTTGGCTGGTTTTTACTGGAGTAGAGTGTCTACTGAAATCGCGTAAACGCGTTTAGTAGCCACATTAGTAGCTCCATTTGTAGCAACGGAAGCCACCTGTTATTAATAAACACAGTTGAACTCCTCCAGGCTCGGAGAAAAAACCACCAGCCGGAATGGTCAACATTGTTGTGTTGAACAATTTCACGTTAGCATTTTGTCTTGAGCGATGTTACATACCCCCCACACTGTATGTAAACGCTTCTTGTCGAGCTTTTCCCCATATAGCCACATGCAGTGGCAACACAACACCACTGATCAGTCACTTCTACTGCAGCTGGACTGCTCCAAGTTCCTGCGTTTCTTTCTGTGCTCGTTGTACGTGCCGATCTGCATGTCCAACTACGACCAGCCACTGCCGCCGTGTCGTCACGTGTGCGAGGACGCGCGCGACGGCTGTCTGCCGCTGATGAAACGCTTCGGCTTCACGTGGCCGACACACCTCGACTGTGCGCTGCTGCCGGAGTCGGACGCCGACGATGGACAGCTGTGCATGGGGCCGCCGAAGCAGCAGCTCCAGGTGCGCTGCAGCGCGTTTGGAAAGCTGAAATGACGTCATGCACTCGAAAACGCTTGCTTGTCATGCGCAGCAAAACCGGATTTTCAAGCTTGGCTCTTATGATTGCTTCCATCACATCATCGCACGGGGCCACGATCATGGTTCCGCCGATAGATGCAGCCATGCAGCCATGCAGCCACTTTACTGTTTATAAGTTCGGAGTCGTCAACCCCGTCATTTCAGAGTCAGAAGAGCGATATCCGAATACTTTAAAAAGTCTTGAACAAAAGCAGATAACACAAGACAGCAACGTAACGGCAATTTTTTTTGTGGAGCATTGTGTTTTCAGCAAAGCACGGTGGCACCGTCGATTCGTCCTGTGCCCCCGCAACTGCCAGAGTACAACATTGACAGCAGCGGCCTGAACGAACAGTCGCAGCGAACGCAGCAGCCCCCAGTTCAAGCCACTGACTTGCGGCCAGCTTGGCAGATTATCCGTGAGTTCTCTTTCATAAAAACGGGAATAATAAATTTGCTGTTTTGAATTGTCTTGATGCTTCAAAATAAAACAGGGTTTTATTTATCGGTCGGTCACATATTGACCGGCTCGATCGTGCTTGTTTCCATGTTTTCAAGCTTGATTTCGCTGTTTCCCATTCTATTTTTGCGTTTCCAGCGAACGACGCAAGCCGAATGTGCGAGTGCCGTTGTCTGCGTCCGTTTGTGGTGATGCGAACGGCCGACTCTGGCCGGTTCATTGGCAACGTCTCTGACTGTGCCCACCCGTGTTACAGTCCGTATCTCGCTGACAACGACAACCACCGAGTGTTCTTGGTTGGTGTTGTGGTTTGCTGTGCAATACATTGTGATTGTACGGTTTTTCATCGTTGCAACCGGTCCAGCTGACGTTTTTTATGCAAATATTTTTTGTAACGTAACTCGCTATGCGAAAAACCTGAATAAAATTACTTTTGTGATACCATTTGAAACACTATTCTCTTTAGGGTTCCATTTTCTTAAAAAATTTTAATATAATAATATAAAAAATAATTTAATAAAAAATTAAAAAATTAAAAAATAAAAAATCTTAAAAAAAGAGTTTACAAAAACACTTTTGTTAACCAATAATGGTTTTGCAGGACCGCTGGATCGGCGGTTGGGCGATCAGCTGCTGTGTGATCACGGCACTCACAGTGCTGACGTTCTTGATAGACCGACAACGATTCTTGTATCCGGAAAGGCCGATATTCTTTCTGGCGTTCTGCTGTTTCGGCATGAGCATTGGATACATCATTCGACTGGCTGCTGGTATGGTTTCATAAAATAAATTTATGAAATTGTTTTTATAAAATGAAAAGCATAAAAAGCACTCGCACGCGCTGAAGCGCAGGCGTCACTTTAGCAATTATTCAATGACGTGCGCCCAAAATGTTGTCGATTATGCCTCTTAACAAAACGTAGAGCAAGTTTCAGTTCGCCGGAAGTCGTTCACCTACAAGTGCCAGCTGTGTACGTGCATGTACGTTTCAGGACACGAAGCAGTCTCGTGCGACGGCAACATCGTCATCGGGGGCGCCACCGAGTTCTCACGGTGCACGGTCGTGTTCGTGCTCGTCTACTATTTCGGCATGGCCTCCGCCGTCTGGTGGGTGGTGCTCGCATTCACCTGGTTCCTGGCAGCCGGGCTCAAGTGGTCGAACGAAGCAATCTCCGGCTACGCAGTCTACTTTCACGCGTTCGCGTGGCTGCTGCCAGCCGTGAAGGCAGTGCTGATTATGGCGTTGGACGGCGTCGATGGCGATCCACTGGCCGGCATCTGCTACGTTGGCAATACGAACACGAACATGATGCGAGCGTTCGTTGTTGGTGCGTTTCCGTTGTGTTCACTAGACACTCTAGACTAGACGCTGTAGACTAGACACTCCAGACTAGACACTCTGGACTAGACACTCTGGACTAGACACTCAAGGCTAGATACTCTAGGCTAGATACTCTTGTTTTGACACTGTTGATTAGACACTCTAGACTAGGCACTGTTGACCAGACACTCTAAACTAGACACTCTAGACTAGGCACTCCAGACTTGACACAGTTGAATAAACACTTTAGACTAGACACCAGACTCGACACTCTTGCCTTGACACTGTTGACCAGACACTCTAGCGTTCTGCAGTACTGAGGAGTTCAAAATTACATATGGCATTGGGAAATGCGAGTTGCCTACAAATGAGTGCCCTTGCCTGCACTTGAGTGCTGACCATATTCAGATTTGCAGAAACGTTTTTTTGCTCAGTGAAAAACTCAGTAAATCATAATATTGAGGTTCAACTCTTACTTTCTGCTTGTTCAGGCCCGCTGATCGTGTATCTACTGTTCGGCTCATTCTTCCTCGTCTCCGGCTTCGTCTCGCTGGTGCGTATCCGCCACGATGTCAAGGCGCAGTACGGTCAGTATCGCATCGACAAGCTCGAACGCCTGATCGCCAAACTCGGCATCTTCGCAGTGCTCTACACGATCCCGGCGTCGGCAGTGGTCGGCTCACTTCTCTATGAACAACACTACCGTCAGGCATGGCAGCTGGCGTCCACGTGTCCATGCGCCACGCCACTAAACGCCAACGAGAGCGTGTTCGTGCTGGCGTTGATCAAGTACGCCATGTCACTGGTCGTCGGTGTCACGTCGGGACTGTGGATCTGGTCCGGCAAGACGATCGTCTCGTGGCGTCAGTTCGCCTGTGTGTTGTGCTGCTGCGTTGGCATGAACACGCCAGCTGGCGGCACCGCAGTCAACAACCGCCACGCGCACCACCGCAGCAGCAACAATCGACTGCTGCTCGCTGCTGGCCAGCACAGCGGGCAGTCGCCGGGCACTGCCTCCTCCGGGGGTCACACGGTGCAGCACAACAACAACACGCTCAACATTCACCACCAAAGCAACTCGATCACCAACCACAACCACAACATTCGTCGGCCGAACTCGAGGGAGTGCACCAGGCAGCCGCCACTGCTGAGCAGGACTGACGTGGCGTACCAGCCAGCGGACGCCGTCATCATAAAGTCATCGGAGATTGACCTGTCGGGCGCGTTCCAGCCGACGCCCACCAGACACATCTACCATCACCCGGTCATGCCGGGAGGCATCAATCAGCTGTAGACACTGTGTCAATCAATTTGTGCTATTGTTTTTGTTGGCGATTCAGTAGATTTTTGAAACTTGCTGCGCAGACACCAAAGTTTTATCGTTTTTGTTTCGACCGACTACACACAGAACCATATTTGAAGCGTATGAGTTTATTTGAGTCGTGGCTGGACATTTTTTAAACAACTGAAAGTGCGCTAGAAAAACCGAAAAAACGTTTAAAAATGATTGCGATCTGCATAGCATTGTGTGAAAATAAAGGTCAAGTGTCATTGTCGCAATTTTAGTGTTTACTTCAGTGGAAACAAAATTTGATTCTACTAAACAATCTCACCAAATGTTGCCAGTTGACTTTTAATACAACAACGTCTGTCACGTAATCTTAAGTTTTTCGTTCACAATAGAGTATTTTTTCTTTAATGTCGTTCTCTAGTTTCTCTCTATTTCAATAGCAACATTCACATCAGTAGTTCTAGCGCGTTTGCCTTTTCTTCAGCAATCGAAGTTGGAAAAATTGATCTGACTGTTGAAAATGTACAATATGTAGCCACTGTATTTATGAGCTTTTTTGTCTGCCAAAAAATCAACAAAAATATGAATAAAACCGCAATGATATTAGCAGTTGTACAGTTATAAAGTTTCAGAATGTGTCTGTTTTAACAAATTGAATATTGTTTGCTATTGAAAAATGAGTCGTTCCAGTTGTTGAGTATCTTCATTCATGCGAGCTTATATTTACTTAATGGTTGATCTGTCCCAGCGTAATTTTTTTCAAACACATAAATAATAAGTCCATGTGATGTCATAGTGTTACAGATGTTTTTGTAATAAGTTTTGTTTAATTTTTATAAAAAGCAGAGCCCTGGCTATCGAAACTGCACTTAGCCTCATAAGTCAAACTAGCCAGAAAGGGTCTCAGTTTACAATTTACATCCGTATATGTGCAGGGTACAATCACCAATGGAAATGACGATTTAAAGATTTTTTTGTTATCTTTCCTCCCATTTCAGAGAGCTTTATGCGTGCAATTGTTGACCATCTTTTTTACCGTTTGCATCTGTGTTCGTTTCCGTTTCTTTTTGTTTCTGTTTCTCATTTTCATCAATGTTATATTTGAACGCTGTTTCAAACATTTGAAAGTTTTTTTCGCAAATAAAAAGTCTGTCCTGATCCGGTTATCAATTCTTGACACATCGAAGCAGGTGGGCGTGAAGCAGTGAAACCTGGTTAAAAATCATGATGCATTCTTCCACAATGAACGATCCGAAAATGGATGGACACCATATAGCAGAAAGTCAACGGTGCGAATCATCTGCGGTGACACATAGTGGAAGCCGATAAAATTGTCCGAACAGCACGACAAGTTCTGCAATTTTCAAAAAGAAAAAAACTCGTTTACAAAACGAATTTACAATAGTTCGCTTTTCAATTGATTCCATTTTCTTCATTGCTTGATTCACAATTTGCTGAAACCTTATAGCCACGGACACACGCACACAGACAAAAAGCTTCAGCACGCACCAGCTCGCGTGCATGCGTAGCACAGTGAGCTGCACATTGGAGTGGTGCAGCGTTTACGGAAACGCGCTCGTATGCACTGAAGCAAAGTTCGATTCCCGCCTAGTGATTTTCTTCAACCCACTCGAACTGAGCGAAGTGAATCAAGAAGTGACGTGAATTGCAACATTTTGCGTGGGAGGGTCAAAATTTCCTAGCCCAAAAACACATTTGCCCACCTTGCTTATGAACACTCTCCACTGGTAATAGTACTGCCAATAGTAGGCGCGCCGTTCCTCGTTCAAATTCAAGGTCTCTTGAGGTCCAAACTTGCTGTACAAGTGTTTGTGATTGTCAAGACCGAACCATGGAGTGATGTTGGCCTGCAAGTGTTGAATGAATGGAACCAAGTGGAAACAGATTCTGCTGCACGATGCGCAGAACTTTACAAAACCGTAACGTCGATTACGAAATTGCAAAGCACGCTGCGTTTAGTATGAACACAGTTTACGGACGTGTGCCATGCACTGGCCGAGCCAGACATCAGCTGCGTGCGAGCGCTCTGACTCGCCGTGGCATTTTGACCAGACGAGCATAAGCCTTTGAAAGTTGTACCGACTGAGTGACAGCGAAGCGCTCGGCTCCACGTACTTTTGCTGCAAGGCAGTTCGTGTGTGTGTCACGTTCAAAAAATGCCGAAATCTGTCTCAAACCCAATTATTCTAAAATCCGTTCCGAAACTCATTTTATGCCACAATGTTTCTTTAAAAAATGCTGAAAAAGGCTAGTAAAGTTTCTGCTATTAAATTTTATAATGGATTTTGGCCTGGAATAAATTTTAGAATAAATGTTGAAATGGCTTTTGTATTTATTCAGCGCATCGTTGGCATATATTCGTGCTTGAAGGTGTGTCACCTGAGCGACAAGGCCGTAATAATACGGCTGTTGCTGCGTCCGCTGTCTCAGTAACAACCTGAGATTGTCCACCACCACGTAAGTGTCATCGTCAGTCAACACAAACCAATTGAAGTCGGTATTTTCTTGGTTATCGTTTTTCAGGTAATGTTCATTGACATAGGCAAACAAGCGATGCATCTAAGGATCGGTTAGTGAATGGATACGTTGTTATCGAAACAGCTGAAACCGCATGAATAAATCAATGATCATCAATAAAATCGTTTCTAGTTTGACCTTTGACCAGACAGCCTTGGGTCCATCGAGTATGGGCAGTGTGACCAACTCAGCTGTGTTGCCACTGATTGTGCCTCGAAGTATGCGATCGTGTTTGATAGCATTGAAGAATACAAGTCTGAAAAATCAAATAACGCAAACTAATTTCATTTCATTTGGTTTACTACACAGTTCAATTCACAGAAGTCCGGATGTCCGGAAGTCCGGATGTCCGGAAGTCCGGATGTCCCGAAGTCCGGAAGTCCGGAAGTCCGGAAGTCCGATAGTCCGGAAGTCCGGAAGTCTGGATGTCCGGAAGTCCGGAAGTCCAGAAGTCCGGAAGTTCGGAAGTCCGGAAGTCCGGATGTCCGGATGTCCGGAAGTCCGGAAGTCCGGAAGTCTGAAAGTCCGGAAGTCCGGAAGCCCGGATGTCCGGATGTCCGAAAGTACGGAAGCCCGAAAGTCTGAAATTCCGGAAGTCCGGAAGTCCGGATGTCCGGAAGTCCGGAAGTCCGGATGTCCGGATGTCCGGAAGTCCGGAAGTCCGATAGTCCGGAAGTCCGGAAGTCCGGAAGTCCGGAAGTCCGAAAGTCCGGAAGTCCGGAAGTCCGGATGTCCGGAAGTCCGGAAGTCCGGAAGTCCGGAAGTCCGAAAGTCCGGAAGTTTGGAAATCATGATGTCCGGAAGTCCGGAAGTCCGGAAGTCCGGATGTCCGTAAGTCCGGAAGCCCGGATGTCCGCAAGTCCGAAAGTCCGGATGTCCGGATGTCCGGAAGTCCGGAAGTTCGGAAGTCCGGAAGTCCGGAAGTCCGGAAGTCCGGAAGTCCGGAAGTCCGGAAGTCCGGATGTCCGGAAGTACAGTAACAGTAATCGCAGTGCCACTGTGAATCGAATTGTGAAACACTTTTCGCCCAGCATCTCTCATTTTTTATGTGATGCGCTGCGAGCTGTAGTTGTTCATGTGTGTATTGATTTCAGCAACAAGTGAGGCGAATAAAAAATTGATGAACACTTTCGTGTGATGTTCGCGTTTTTACTTCAGTTTTGTTTTCCAACGCTGGCACCGTTTTTCTCTCTGACTGACTTGTCACAGCGTGCACCCCATGTGTCCATGATTGCTTGCCGGTACTGTGCCCCACTTGAGGCATTGCCATTGACGATGTCAGGCCGATTCAGCACCGTGCACAACAGACGAACTTCATTGTTCAACGCCACACGCAAACGTTGCACACCCGAAAGAGTTTATGGTTGAAGAAACCAAGAATGTTTCAAAAATGTACGTTTATGTATTTGTAGCTACTCAACTTCTCAGAAACCACATGGATTTCCTAAACACTTTTGACAAATCTTTTTTGTGCAAAGGAGGCAGAGTGATGTTGAATGGATCTGTGGAAAAGCCGCACAGCTAAAAACTGAACACGCCCGAACGCAGACCGATAATGAATTTTAAAAATTTTATCGCGTGAATTTTTTTAAATTGTTCTGTTTTTTTGCGCCAAACTGCCGTCAGTTTGCGTTCAAGTTTTGCTGATTCCAAATTGCCTCGCAGCCGTGAAACATTTCCCTATCTGTGCGTGGAGATACGTATTATGACACGTTCAACACGAAAGATAAAGCGCCACACTGGAACTCACTTTTGCGATGTCTTTTCAGCAACTCATCAACAGAACCAACACGTGGTGAGCTTGTCGTTGGTTCTGGTTGCACTGCAAAACTTCTTTTCAGACGATCTTTTTTACTGTTTGTTGAAACGAACACACTTTTCCATGGAAAAAATATACACTCACTGTTGTTATTGTGAAAATCGGTTGAAGTCATTGTTGTTTCATTGTGTCCGTTTTTAGAAACGAGTTCACAGAAGCAGTTCTGCCCGTTTTGTAGTTTTGGATTGTGATATCGAATTAAGTACAATAAGACCACCGCAAAAAATAGCAGAAGTTGACCGATAATTAACGAACGGTTATGCATTTTTGGAAAAACTTTAACAAAAACTTTTGACAGATCCAGTCAAAAACCTTTTAATATGCTTTAACCAACGAAACAATCGCATTCGCAATGTGAATTTGCCACACGTTATTCGCAAAGCCAAGCAAATTTACCGGCTTGTGTTGGCGGTATTGATTGAAAGACGTAAAAAATAAGTTTGTTGCTGCAGCTTATGATGTTAGGTCGTGTTATAGTCTGGTTATTTTGTTTTGGTTGATTTGGCTATACATGTGTGGGGTTTGGTTCGGTTGGGTTCGCTCAGGTAAAAAAATGTAGTGTTGGATAATGCATTCCGTTTGAAAGTACCTGTCAGACAAACTGTGCGGGTACTGATTAGCTGCCCACGTTTCCATAAAGGGCAAAAATCAAATCTTACTGCTTACTAACACGAGCCGCAATGCTAGAAAGTTGCAGATAATTCGTGTAAACTTTTAATATTATCGACTTGTGTTATCGGTTTTATGACAATGGGTGTGGACTGCACACTGTACTTATCAAGAAACAAAAAAGAAGTTGTTATTTCAATTTCGTGGTAAACACAAAAATCGACTCATGTACATGTACGTATATTTGTTTCCCTAATCAGTGGAATAGGTGCATTTGTATTGCTGAAATGTGCGTGTGTGGTGCCAGCGCGTGCGCTTGCATGTGGAGCTAAGTAGCTTTGTTCGGCGCAGTCGACCACTTTTTTGTTGAATTTTGATAATTTGAATCAGAATTGTCTTGGCTTGAGGATTCACAGATGTCATCCTATCATAAACGATAACGATTCGCTGCGAGTTTCTTGAAAAAAGTGGTCATCTCAAAATCGAATTCCAAATTGACTATTAATATTCCAATATCCTCTTGCAACATCTCAGTTGGTTGCCAACTGCACGACCAATTTTCTA
The DNA here is from genome assembly GCA_030248135.1 of Theristus sp. LFF4_11. Lineage (NCBI taxonomy): Eukaryota > Metazoa > Nematoda > Chromadorea > Monhysterida > Xyalidae > Theristus > Theristus sp. LFF4_11. The sequence goes on along the minus strand of JASANC010003612.1, from coordinate 23,009 downwards.
TGGGCACCCTGCCTGCCACAATATTTGTTTGGGTGCTGTGCTTCGCATGCATTAACCATGATGCCAGTGCGTATCCCTATCCAGCTGACTGTGAGTTTGTTTACAGCCACTGAACACTGTGTTATTTTTGAAGATCAAGTGAAAGTTCATCGAGTTTCCTTTGTGCTGTGCAGGCTATCCAGACATTGCAATAGTCGTCGAAACCAGTGACCGCTTGCAGAAGTTCCTCCCACAAGTGAGTGGCAGTTCTGAAAAAGGGCGTCGACAAGTTATTTTGTTTCGCAACTGACTAATAGAACGAAGACATCGTAATAAGCTCAATATGAACATTCCCCACCAAAAATGCCAAAGAACATTTCAAAATGCGTGCCAAAACTCATGTCATCTAAAAATTTGTACTCCATGATTTGCTTCTGGATGCGTTTTCGGGGCTGCATCGTGCCGTGACCGACCATTGACGCACGCTGAAGCTGCGATTTTGGTGATCAAGAGCATGGTGGCAGTGTTGCTAATTGGGCCCCGAAAACGTTTCGCACGATGCCAGTTATGACAGATAGAGACACACGTTCCGAGATTGCTGGAGCAGTTTCTTGTTCAGGTGATCAAAGGCATCAAGAAGATGCTGCGACGCTTCGACATTGCCGGCGGGCGTGCGCACACGGCGCTGCTGCATTTCTCGTCGTCGGCAGCGAACAAAACGGCCGTGTTCTACACGCTGACTCAGTCGAACACACTGAACGCTGCACAAACGCAGCTGGACAGGCTGCAGCGGCAGGTCGCGCAGTTCATTGATGTCGCCGATTTGAGCAAGTTCGTTGGCGAACACACCAGTTCGATTTTGTTGTCGAAAACCTGACCAAACAAGCTGACAGTTGATAAAAGTTGACTGATAATTGTTTGATCAGTTTATAACTGGCTTTTCCTCATAAACGCACAAGCTAGCTCTCAAAACCATTTTCGTGAACCTTTTAAAATAAAACATGGTGTTTGATGTGACTGGGTACGGTAATTCACCGTGCATGCAGGACGCACAATATTTTAAAATGGCAAACTTTCAGCGGACTAATCGCAGCGAAGGATATTTTTGCCAGCGGTCAAGACCGACCGAACGCTCCGAATGTGGTGCTTTTGGTCGCTGAAGGATAGTGAGTCAAGCTGTTCTCTTTAAAAACCATGACAATAAATGCGACATTTATTGATTTTTGATTTGGTTTTGTTGATTTTCTAGTGAATTCACTGCTCTGCACGTATGCTCTGTTGCTTTCAGTTGGGAGCCGTCGACAGCGCCGGCGTACGCCGCCGCCGCAGCACTACGCCAGGTGGCGCCACTGCTGTACGCTGTGAACGTGGCCGTGCGCCCGGGGCAGTGTCAGGCAGCTGGCCAGTCGTGCTACGCCAATCTCGTCAACATTACTGGCGGACAGAGTCATCGGGTGTTCACACAGGTTGGCACAGTGCTGCAGGGAAAATCGCGGTACTGAACTGCAGTTCTCGCGTGCTGAGTGGCTGCTTGATATGTTTCATTTGGTTACCTTGATTCATTGATTCATTAAACAAAAAAACGAATCAATTGAGCTGCATATTCGTGTTGTTTGCAGGGCATGACGTATGGACCGAATTTCGTGTATCAAATGGCGACGGATATGGCACCGTATTGCTACAGCCAAACAACGACGACCACTGGTACAAGCAGTTGGTTTGGTGCATTCAGTGAATTTGGGGAAACATTGAATATATGGCAATGACAGTGTTGGACCACTTCAATGAAAAGAGTTCCGCAATTTGTTTTTCTATCGTATCCATCCGGGAAATTTTGCGGGTGATTTCGTCTGAACTTCACCGTTTAGCAACAGCACGTTGCAAAAGGTGAACCAAAAAACCACCAACCATGTGCAGTCGCAGTGTTTGTTGTTTTGTCATTTCTTTCCAGCAGGAACAACAACAACAACAACCACGACCACCACTACAACAACAACAGTCTCAAAATCAATGTATGACTTTGTGTTCGTGGTTGACAGATCAGTGACGACCACCGCCGCTGGCTTTCAGCTGGTCGGTCAACCTGGCATTCAGATTCATTCAAAACTACAATGCTGATTGGCTGTCTTGCATGCTGATGCGACCGTTAATCGCGCTGGTTGAGGTGTGCAAAACAAACGATGAGATAAACCATGTGCAATTCAAATTGACACACTTGTACGACATGGTGCGCAGCGGCTACACTCAACAAGTTTGTTGACACACAAAGTACAAAAGTGTCACGAGTCTGTTGCAGAGCAAGCAAGTGCTGCTGGAGTGGTCGCGTCGACACACGATCTCGTCAGTGGCGTCGCAGACAGCACTGGTGCTTGCGGGTGCGTTCGCCCAGCAGTACTTCAAGTTCACTGACGTCGCCAGCAACGAACAGTTCAACAGGGCTGTCGAGGCACTCAACTACGCCGGCGGGGACCGCACGCAGGACGCACTCGCGTATGTGTTTGCTTCAGCGGTCACACATTGCGAAACCGCTTTGCTAATAAAGTTGCTACAGACTGACGTTGTCGTTGAGCTTGCTATTAAAGGTGTTTCTGGCATTGCTACCAAAGTTTCTACCAAATCTGCTACTAAACTTAGTGCTAAAGGTGTATATCTGTAGTTGCAACGGAAGTTTCCACTAAAGATGCACTGAACTTGGCACCAAAGCAAGGTGTTACTGTCACCCAGGAAGAAAAACAGGATTTGGGGGGGGGGTGAACACCCCATGCCCCTCGAAACAACTCTTCTCAAGACTACACTCTGATGTCAATTGAGTTAACAGGACCGACAGCACACATTCTTTTCAGAGCCTTTAAGCTGGTGCACTCCAATCTGTACAACAATGAGACAAACGGATGGCGTCCATCAGCGAATCATGTTCTCGTCTACATGACCGGAAGTCCGTACGTCGATGGCTTTCTGCGTTTAATCGTTCAGGAGTTTGCGTGCCTTTGAAATAGAAAACTACTCAAAAATAGGCCGATAAGTTGACACGCACGGTCCAGTCAACGGTTGATAACAGCGTGCCTTCAACAACTCAATAGTGCAGTGATGCTTACAGTTCAATAGACGCGCTGACATCGGTGGCAGCCGAGGCAGCCTCTATGCGCGCCGGCACTGTCCCGCTGCACAGTTTGTCTGCGGCAGTCACCGCGAGCGCCCCAGTCGCAGCGCTGGCCGAAATCGCCGGTGGCCAGGCGTGTGCCAGTGCGTTTGCGGTTGCCAGTGCAATTGTGGACGCAATCGACAAACACACCAGCACGTTAGTTGCAACACGGCTCATGCGTTCAAACATCACGCAGAAAAAAATCGTTCAACAGAGGAGAGGTCAACATTTTGTTCAGTTAACAACAATTGGCCGGTCGTTCCAAATTTAATTGAGCAGCATGTCCTACCACTGGTGAACAAGTTTTGGCCACACCACTAGCTCAACAAAATGTTGAACTTTACTGTGATGTGGGCAGTTGATTGGCTGCGGGCGAAGCTGATAATCAGCGACTCGCATTTTGTTACGTTTGTACATCGCAACTTCAGAGAACGGACCTTCACTTTTCAGGGGGTCTTTTTGCTGATATCTGGATTCTCATGCGTCCACGCAAGCTGTGTTGCCTGTTGATCAGCTGGTTTATAGGTGACCGTTCCACTAATTGGACAATTCCAAATTGGATTCCACGTATGCCTTCTCGTTGTCACAAGAACTGTGTTCATTTTTGAAAGACTACACACCAACCGAACAAGTTTTGAATCATTTTATATCTGTAAACACAATATATGCATGCAGAATCTTCACAAAAACCAATCAAACGTTCTCTTAAGAATTTTTTAAAACTTCTTAAACTGTACAAATTTTGTCATGAAAAGTATGTCCTAGCATGTCCTTCAAAAGGTCTCTAAATAGCGTTATTATTCAAGAATAAAGTCAAAAACGCATGCCATTGTAGATGCACCTTGTATCGCGAAACTTGGTCCTTGAAACAATTCAACAATTTTCAACAATCACAAAACTAAACTAATGATTGAGTTTTTCAGGTCGTCTTAAAAACACACTGAAAAATTGAAAAAAACTTTCTGCAAAATCAAAAAAGCGTTTGCGGGTTAATCGTACAAAATAAGGCATCGCGAAATGCAGAATGCACCTCAGTTAGACCGGACATGAACGTTGCACATGTGCGAACTGGCTTACTCAGTGGAAAAACAAAACGTAAAAATAAATATGATGACGAAGAACACATAATCTCATTATTTTCTTCAATGTTAGTAACAATCAATCAAACAAACAAAATAAATATGACGCAGTCAAGCAGACGAAAGGCCAACAAATAGAACAAAACTTCAAGCTTTGCTGAACAACAACACACCAAAAAAACAGCACGACAATAGAAGGCAACAGGGTTAGTTGGTATGTTCATTACAAGGTGCCAGACGTAATCACCTAATCGCCAGATGAAAAAAATGACGTCTTTGCCGTCTGGCAGCTCCAATGAACTACCGTGGCACATAAAACTGTACCATTACGCACAATGTCATGGCAAACTGCGATGCGTTCAATTTTTTTTGTCAAAATGGCAACATAAACACACACCCACGTCAAAGTCAATATCACTTTTGTGGAAAAATGACAATATTTTATGATGAAACAGTAGGATCCGTTCTGAAATATTTCGAGCAAAACAAATATGGAAGCAGCAGCCCCATTACTCTACTAGTTTCGTTTCTTTTTCGCTTTTTCCAGCGTCCCTCCCTTCTGCAGTTCCTGTTGACTTTCTTCGTGTCGAATCTCTGCCAACTCTCTGACGCTCTGAGACAAACGTTAAGATTATCAACAAAAAACGACTCGACTGTACAACAAAGAAAACGTCAAACTTTTGAATCGCTTGCCTCTCTACACAGGTAATCCGACCAAAACCAAAGTTCAAAACAGCCTCACCTGCGTTTGCACGGCGTCTATGGTGACGTAGTTGGGCGCAGGGGACGTGCGTGGCGAGGGGCTGCTGAAAAGCATGATCGCACACAATCATTGTGCTCTCGCAAACCAACCAATCAGCGTGCACCGCTCAAAAACACTGCAGCAGCCAATCAGCAAGCGCATTGCTTGCGAACAGCCGAACTGCAAAGCAATCACAATCAGCGATCCACCCAGTTGAGCAGCAGCGAATGCCACCAGCGGCCTGCGCGCGATGCCCATGTCTACCGTTGCTGCGTGTCGCTGTCGTCAGCCTTCTGTGAGCCCGGCGCCGTGTTGAACTGCGGCAGCAAGTAGTCGATCTGCGCGTTGCTGCGTGCCACGCTCGTTGCCACACTCGGACTCAGCGGGATCGTCTGCACGGTTGTCAGTTGTTGTTTTGCTTCCGACTTATTTCGAGCATTTGTTGCACGTGAAATGAAACTGTGCTCTGTTTTCGTTCACAATCGATACAATGACAAAATGGTTTGAACTTGACCAACAAACAAGTGGGCCCCAGCCCAGTCCCAGGTGATTTATTAATATTTTCATTTTTCATTGAAAAAGCGTTGCATAGCATCGTTGACAAACGCATATGAGTGTGTGTGTGTGTCGTGTGCGTGACGCATCAAAAATAGCGTGTTGCACGTTGCATTCAGTTGAAGATGCAGTGAGCGTTCACTGATGCAATGAAATTCACACTGCGCTGAACGTTCATAACAGCTGCGCAACACACACACTCAACACTGCGTTTGTGCACTTGTAGTCCGTAACGTTGATAACGATCCCATATGCCATGCTTCTGTGGCGCAATCGGTTAGCGCGTTCGGCTGTTAACCGAAAGGTTGGTGGTTCAAGCCCACCCAGGAGCGATCACGTTTTCTTGCTTTGGCATACAATCGTATTTTCTTTCATTTGTGCCAGCACAAAGGATCACGAAAGTGCCTGTTAGCGGATTCGGTTGTTATATTGTTTTTGCCGATTCAAGCCTACCGACTGTGCCCATTCAATGGGGTTTTCGTGAAGCAAGCAGCAACACCAACACTGGCTGGCGAGCACGGCGTCATCGGTACCGCCATCTGCTCCGAACCGCCGCTGTTGTGCGCCACTTTCGGCGTCACCTTCGGCAGGCAGCGCGGTGACTTTGGCAGACCGGCACTGGTTGGCGTCAATGGTGACAGCTGCTGCTGCGAGTGTGACGGTGGCACTTGTTGCGCGTCCGATGGCGCTGGCTCGCACTCGCTGATACGGGCGGCGCCGTGCAAGGACGAGTGACGATTAGCTGACGACAAATCAATCTGAGGCGGCCGAGACGCTGGTGGACGGCTGCAATGGACGCACAACGTTTTTTATCCAGTTCGCCAATTCATTCAATTCAATTCAAGAAGCATTCAATTCTGATTTCTCTTATAAAGGCGTCAGCAGCTTTGGGACACCAATTCCCCATAATGCCCCCCCCCTGGGCATCGCAAGCGTTCATTTAAAAATGACACTGGTTGCAATTCTTCTTTAAAAAATGTGCTCTGGGTCCGGCCAACTGGATCAACATCAAAAAGTGCACATCAAGGTCAAAAATTAATCAACGGCTCAATTCAAAAAATAAGCCACATTCAGCATCTATCAGAAAGCTCAATAAAAGAACGCCTCATTTCACCTCGGTTGCAAATAATCGTTATCGCACATCACGCAGTATCGGTCATATTATCTTGGATGGTGTCATGGACATAAACTTTTTTCAATTTCTTTATTTTCTCGCAGCAACTTCAGCAGAATTTCTTCACTAATAAACTTTAGATAAACGTTGAACTTTAAGAACGATTTATTCAGTAACTCTACAACAAAACCATACGCTTCCGCGAAATGGAGATGCTCAGAGCAGTGCATGCGCGCACGCACATAACTTTGAGACTATTATTCTTCAGTTGCACGGCCAGTAAAAAGAGTGGGGGTGTTTCATTTTTTATTTCCTTAAAAATTGCCCAAGTCAACAGAAACCTGTTTTCACGTTGATAATTGAGACGTTTTTTTCTTGAGCCGAAAAAGTCAGTCACATCAGTGCGACGCACAAGTGACTGATGCGTTGGCTGAGCTAGCAAGCACCAGCGGATAAAATCCTGGTTTGAAGACAATGCACTTTACTTTGTCACCCCACAAAAAAACTCAAGCGCGCAGCGCACTTTTAGCAGCTGCAGTGTGCATGCGCATGCGTTTGTGTGTGAGCACGCAAGTGCACTGTTTCCGGAGCACAATCAGCAGACGCATGCACCGACCGTGTGTAGCTCTCCTTCCTGACGATCTTCACGGCGCCCTGTGCTCTCGGCGGCGCCAGCGCTCGCACAGCCGCAGTCTGTTTCTCGGGCAGCGCCGGCGGCGACGGCACGCTGCGTGACAGCAGGGGGGCTGCTGCTGGTGCAGCTGCTGCGAGCGGCTGCTGCTGGGCGACGCCACCGAAACCGACGCCCGTTGAAGACTCGCCACGGCGCACCTGTCATGCAATCTAACCAAATAAAAAACCAACAGACAAGTGGTGTTTCGACCTACGCACAAGACGCCGAGCAGTGGGGGTCTAGACTAGACGCAACTGAACCAGTTTGTACTCAGTTCGTAACACCTGGACATGCGAACGCTTGCTTGTGTTCGTGGCATACCCGTGCGACAGTGTAATGGCGTGCTGCGTTTGCCACCATGCACTACAGACATCGTGCATCAGGGCGGCAAGCGCACCCCTTTCATCACACTGACGCAAGGGCACGCGTGGGGTGCGCAATGTTCGTGTGGACATGGACCGAATCGGTCGAACCAAGTTGCGAGCGAGAGATCAAATTGCGAGCTCTCTAGTTCGTCAAAGTAAACTCTGCAACAGCGCCCACAAGAGGCGTCCTCTCGGCGGCAGGTGCACGCACCCTGGCCGGCAACGGGGGCGCCTGCTTGACGGCGTCGACCGACTGCTGCCGTGTCGGCTTCTTGCTGCGGTCAACGGCAGGCGGTGGCGTGGGCGCCTTGCACGGCGAGACGAGTTCAAAGTGGAGATTTTGATAGCGTTGCGGGTGTTGCTGCGCACTGAGCGGTGCACACTCTGGCACGTGCGTGGGCGACTTCCATTTGCATGCGTCCTCGGCCGCAGAGTCGTCCGGTGTGGACGGCTGCGACTCGACGCTCTCGCACGACGAAGACACCGGCAGCGCAGTGGCGGCAGGCGGTCGCGTGCTGGCGTCGCTGCTGAATGCAAATGCTGCTGCATGCTACTGTCTCAGTTCACAATAACCGCCCCGCCGCCCCTATGATCCCAAGATTTCGCAACGGAGCCGCACACGGCAATCAAAAACACTTGATTCAGCTAACATAGCAGATGCACGTGTCTTCCTGTCGGTTAGGTGCGCTGATAAGATAGACAATCAACATCCCTGTTTCAACTGTGACTGGTGTTTTGGTTGCGGGTGCAGCATCACACTGAATGAAACGCCGTGGTAAACCAACACAGAATCAGCAACATCAGGTCACGCACGTGTTTGCGTTCGTTGAGAGAACGCCGATCTGCCGAGGCGGTGGTCGCATCGACTTTGGCAATCGCGGTAAACTGTGCGCTTGCACGGTCGGCTGAGCAGTGCCGTTCGATGTTGGCTCGTTGTAGAGGCTGAAGTGAACAACCGTTGAAAGCAGATGATTGAGCACCATGAATACACTAAAAAAATTCTATGCCGTTCATTTATGCAGCTAAATACTGTCTGAACATAGAATAGACAAATGAACGGACGTGAAATGCTTTACAAAGAGGAAATTAATTTTTTAATGACTTTTTTCACTTTGTAGTTGCCTCCACCGGTTCCAGAAACGCAACTGCAAAAAAAACGCAGACGGCAAAGCAATTTCTATTGCCACCAGGACCAGCTGACTGACGTGTGATCAGTTTGCGTGTTCGTCGGCACGCCCACTTGCGACGGCGGCAACGGCATCGCATTACGAGGTCGTGACCGAGGCAGACTCTGAGCAGACGTCGTTGTCGGGCGCTGCGGCGTCGACGGGAGCACACCGTCTCGCTGTGGGTCGGTGGTGGTCGGCTTCACTGAGTACAGCGACTGTTCGTGGCCGCTGGGCACGCTGTACGCTGCGTTCGTACGCTGGGACATGCTGAAGACGAGAGCACTGGGAACTGACCGAGTGAAACGCAACAAACAACGTCGCCTATTGTGCACGTGAAAAGTGGTACTGGTACATAACGCCAACTGGGACGAATTAAGAGGCAATACAACAGAAAAGCTCCGTTTTTCAACAGAACGATTGAAGTACAAAACGTGAAAAGCAAGCTCTTTTCACAAAATCAAACGTATGGAATTGAAGCTCTGTACCATCCGTCGGTTGGTGGCGGCGGCACGGTGTCGAGGTCGATGTGCGCGGGCGCCACAGGGTGTTGCTGATTGACGGCGTCACTGACAAACACCTGGTCGTCATCGTTGGCGTCATCAACGGACAGCGCAATGCTGGACGTGCGTCGGTCGTGCACGGACGACGGTGGTGGTGGTGGGTGTTGTTGGGGACTGGAATAGAGCTGACTCGGGTGGTGATGGGCGTGTTGCGCGCGCGAGGGGCTCGCATGCAGTGGCGTCTGATACGGCGGCGCAACTGGCGCATCGAGGCGACTCCGCGGCGGCACCGGCAACGCGTTCGTGCGCGCACGTGCCTCGCACAGCGGCATCGGCGGCGGCACTGGACTTCGCTGGCCTGCGTTGAAAACAACCGTGATTATGTTTGTAGTGGCTGAGATGAGATGCGCGCGATGTTCATCGTTCATCTGGTTGCGCCACCTGGTCTGCAACTGATGACATCTTACCAAGGCAGTATGCAGCAATTCAGTCTTTACAATCAGATTTCACGCGTCTTTAGAACTCATCGGGCATGACATGATAACCCGTACAACAGCGTCGATGATTTCAAGTGATCGATTACCAATTGGCAAACCATTCCTTTCCTTTCCCCTCCATTTTTTCGCAACTCAACAATGAATCCATTCCTTGGACGACAAGGAAAGCTGAATAAACATGAGCCTCCGTGCACCTTTCGCAGTGGGCCGTGGCTTGGCGCTGACCCAGTTCTCCCAGAGTTTCTCGTACGGATCCTTGGACGTGACGACTTGCGTCGGTTGTGAGCTCGGCAGCCCAGCGGCATCAGCATCGTAGGCGTGCGGGGCAGCGTCCGCAGGTTGCTGAGCGTTTGCGTGTTGATCCCCGTGTTGTCGCGCCGTTGAGCGACCGTTGTGCAGATTGTCAAAGTTGAACGCCACGAAACGATCCTCGTCCCTTGTGGAGTTCAACGCGTCCGTCGACCAATCGGACGCCACGTTCGACTGCGCCAGTCGATTGTTGTTGCTGGTGTTGTGCTCAGTGAACGCTGTCGGCGGCTCGCCGTAGAGCAGTTCGTGCAGAGAGCCCACTGGTAGACGCTCAATGCCTGCGGGTTGGTCAGTTCAGAGCTCGTTACACCTCAAGCTGAACAAAAGTCTTCGATTAGCAGTTTCTGAATGCAGCACTGATCACCACGAAAAGTGGAGTACAATCTAGACTGCATTCAAAAATTGATATTGAACACTTTTGTTTATCTGGAACTGGTGCGTTCCAAAAATGAACGTACCGAAAAAAGGTTTAATTTTTTTCCCGACTATTGAACGATTTTGGCTGAAACTTGTATTTGTATAGCAAAACACGCAGTGTTTTGTTAGTTGCTTACGTTTTAAAAACACAACAAAACCCGCTTAAAAATTTAAAAAACAAAAACCGCATTTTTCCACGACTTTCCCCTACGCTTCAGTGTGAAACTTGCAGCTTCAAGTGCATCGACAAGTTTCTAAGTTGTAGCCGAAAACAAAAACTGCGGCATTTCAAAAAAAATCTACCGAATACCAAAATGGCCTAAATGAATGGTATCTACCGAATTCCGTCTTGAATGTCCAACGGCTTTTATTCATTTTACTTTTGCCAAAAACTTGCTTCTGACGAGAATAAGGTTTACTGAAAGATCGTGCCTAGACCAAAAAAGGTAGACACCGTACTTCGTTTAGTCCACAGTTTTGGCATTCGACCACTCACGCTAACCTTTTTTGGCAAAAACGATTTCTTTAAAAAAAGGAAAAATCGTAACTTTCGTCATGTGGTAATGTTTTACTCAGGCTACATAAAAAAGCGTTGGAATGGGTGGTTGGGGGGTACTCGAACTCTCGTCTGAGCCCAAGGAGGGAAACTTAATTTGAGAAAGGGATTACGTTTTGTTTTTCAAAAATGGCTCTTTTATGCCCTACGTGAAACATTATCACAAGTGAGAAAATGCACCATGAAAAGTGAAAAACTGTGTGTAAACTTGAAACAACACTAAAGGCCCGTTTAGCCGTCCGTATTTGCATCCGGCACGGCACGTCACGTCACGTCAAACCTCGTTTATGCTGCAAAAAAGAGCAATCCGGCACGTCACGGCACGTCTTGTTTTAGAACTCGCGCTCGTTTATGCCCCTGTACGGCGACGTACGTCGACGTTCAGACAGATACGGACGCATAAACGATGACGTGACGTGCCGTGACGTGCCGGATGGTTTTAGAACACGCGCTCGTTTATGCTCCTGTACGGCGACGTGAGTCGACGTTCAGACAGATACGGACGCATAAACGATGACGTGACGTGCCGTGACGTGCCGGATGGTTTTAGTTTCTCCCCTAAAAAGCCGTGCGTCAAAGTTCGATTTTATCAATTTTGTTTACTTTTGTTCTTCATTGTGAGCACATGCTCACTCACTATCGTCCTGAAATGAGACATTTTTTTTCTGATTATTTTCTGTATTCTCAAACAAAAATGTCAGCAGTTTAGCTTTTATTCAGTGAATTCACTAATTCAGTGAGTTTCAGCCATCACATGAACTCCATAGTCGAACTCTAAATTATAGAGAATCAGCTGATTGGTTGATGGTCACGTGATGCATGCTTTCTGTGCAGGCATTGCTGTGGGGAGGATGAGATTGGTTTGGACAAAATGTATGCATCACGATCACCAACCAATTAGCTGATTCTCTGGCTATTCACAACAAAAAACAGAGCCTGAAGTGCTGAATGCAAATTTGTGAGTGACTTTGTTTTGAAATCATAGCAATCCACAGAACACCAAAAAATTTGTCGTGCGGCAAAAAAAGGTGAAAACTTTAATCTGCACAGTCTGCGAGTCGAACCATTAACTAACCACTGCGCCATGCTGCCGCGTTTGCCGCTGGCTGTATAGTCCATATCAATTGTGCAGCCGCAGCAAACTATTTGTGCACGCGCACTGTTGGAAAACACAATGTGTTTTCGCCTGTTCTTCTGCTCTGCATTGAATGAACTGCTCGAAAGACTTGAGCGAAAGACGAAATTTCAAAAGACTTGAATCTGTGGGTTGTTTCGAATTTGAGTTGCAATCTCCATTCTCCAGTCAAAATTGGTAGTTGTCGCAAATATTCAATTTCAATTTGGCACATAACTTTATTTACTTTCAGGTACAACCAGCTATGCTATCTGCCGCATGGCGAGAGCTCGCTCTTCGAATCATCGTATCGAAAACACGTACCATGATTTTGCGATCACGTTGTGGGCAACTGACAGACGCAAGTAATCGCACAACTCCATTGTAGACCTATAACTAGAGATGTCAAGAAAAAAAATTTTCTATTTTTTTCTTTTTTTTTTAAATTTTTTTTTAAATTTTTTTTTAAATGAAAGTTGTTCAGAATTTTTCAGGGAGTCCGAATATCACCATTTGAGGAGCCACCGACTTACCATATGACCCCCACTCATACGGGAGGAGGGTGAAAATTTCGACTTGGTTTCGGCGACCCCATTTTCCCACCGACGACATCACGTCTCGTGTTTTGCCTCTCAATTCACCTCAAATAACACGGAAACAAGTTCAACAACAAACCGGTGTGATCATGCGGACCACACGAGGCGAAACAGCAACGAGCAACCAACGAAGTTACGCTTGCAGTGGCAGACGGTGCAATTTCGACCTTTCGAGATCCTGAAAAACGATGCGTAAATGTGAGTTCTCTGCTTCTATCTCACCTTAGCGGCATCGGAATTTGTTGAACTAGCCTTTGCGACGCTCAAGTACTTCAATGCGCGAGTCGATCATCACTCACCAAGGCTAAAAACAGTCGATAAATCAATCCAGAATACCACCTGCAGCGTTGAAGACTAAGTGACAAGGTAAAGTCAAAGAAAATTTTTGTTGAACTTTCGAAAAATTATGCCAAAAACGGCATTTTCAGGGCACATTAAAGAAAAAATTTCAAAAATTTTTAATAAAAAAAAGCTCATTTTTTTACTTTTTTTTAAATTTAAAAAAAAAATTTTTGACCCTTACATCTCTACCTATAACACACGCCAAACAACAAGATATCATGTTCATCTCATGGCCTACCGACTGAAAAACATGGTCTAATTTGCAACACAACAATTTCTGAAACGATATTTCAATTCAGTTTTGTTTTTTTCCACGCTAAAAATGGACCCTAGAAGTCATCCAAATCGAAAAACATGGAGTACGTCGGTCAAAATGACCAAATAATGACATTGTACCTAAGCACACAAAGAAGTTGGGAAGAAAATTTGGTTTGAACTTTCAAAAAAATTGTGCCATAAATCGAATTTTCAGAGCAAAGTAGAAGAAAAAGTTTTCAAGTTTTTTTTTTGAATTAAAAAAAAATCTAAATTTAAAAAAACGAAAAAAAATTCAAACCCCCTAACGCTAAGCGTGCAGCCTTTACTTTTGCAGTTCCGTTCAATTATCATTCGATTCACGTTTTTCAGTCGTTTATGCATTCTGAAAGGCATTTACCCGCATGAACCGGCGCACAAGAAGCGCGTGAACAAAGGCAGCACCGAGAATAAAACCTGGTATTACACAAAAGACATCCTGTTCCTTGCACACGAGCCGATCATTCGAAAGTTTCGCGACCAAAAGGTTGGTAATTGGGATGGGATGCTCAAAAATTTTGTGGCACTTGAGTCGCTTATAAGAGTCGCAGGAGTTGAATGGAAATATGCAGACTCTGAAGATCGTGTACTGTTTTTCTTGAATTCTCTGACGGCTCATTTACCAGCTGATTGAAATACGAACGAACGAACGGTGATTTTTTAGGCGATGTTTTCAGCCAGGGCTAACTCAGAAAAACGTACAGAACGTCGAGTAGGGTGCCCATCCAGTTTTCTCTGTCATTAAGTGCCTATAGACCCCTCGGCTGGCTCGATACTTTGAATGGACAGACAAAAGTATGGAGTCTAACGCGCTACCGCAGGGCTACGAGTGGTGACATCTCGCATTTGAAATGTGATCTCGCCACTGTTTCATTTCATAACGTTTTTTCCAGGCGTTTTTGAAACGACTGAAAAAATTTCAAACACTGCGAGAATACGAGCGAGCGAGCGGACTGAAACAACGGTGGCCAAAGTACAAACTCGATCATGTGGTCCGCGAGCGGTGAGTGGGGGGGGGGGTGAGAAGTTGAACAGTGCAAAGCTTTCGACTTTCAAGTCAGCACTGGTGCCTGTCATAATTCACTGCGGCAAGATCTGGGCACGCAAAAGCCGTTTTGCTCTGTTTACCGTCTTTATTTTTATTCCATGGAAAACAACAATGCTAATTGGATGTGTCATGGAACATGACAGCAGTCCAAATCTGCTGATCGAACAACCCGTTTAACGTTTTGCAGTGTTTCGGCACAAAAATCGCCGTCATTTTGCGGTGGTTGACTGTGAACGGCGTTTATGAATCGTTTTCGCTTTTGGCTTATTCGGCATTTTTCGGTTCAGCCGACCCCCCACAGACGGGTGCCTCGCTCTCGTATAGAACTGGCTGACTTTGTAATCCTCTCGTGTTGATTTGCAGTTGTCTAAATCTGGCTTGCTCGCTAGTGGCAATCGTGCTCGTATCGGTTTGTAGTTATCTCAGTCCGGGCCTGTTTCAGTTTGGCGAGGCCAGGAAGGGTCGAGCGAGTGCCCGGTTGAGTTTGTTTCATTTGCGACAGCCCCACCCAGCATCTTCTCTGCACGCAGCTATCCGTCACTGGCGGACGCCATTCGCGATCTCGACGACGCGCTCTGCTTGCTGTTCGTGTTCTCGAAGCTGCCAGCACGAGAGCGCATTGTGCCAGCTGACATCACGCGCCTGTGTAGACGACTGGTGGTCGAGTTCATGCACTACGTCATCGCGACGAACGCCATTCGCAAGGCAAGCGCTCGTTTGGTTTTGGTTCCAGTAGGGCAGAGACAATGAACTCTGCTCCCGAGTCCTTTTATAAAAGGGCCATCTTTACAAAACTCTCAGCAGTCCAATCGTGCTGCATCACTGAGCGCCTGACTGAAATCATAAGACACACACATTGCAGAAGGTTGCGTGAAAAAAACACGGAACTATGGTGTGATTTCATTCAAGGGCTCACTAGTGCACCACCAAAGGTCTGCTAAGCTTTTATTATAAATCTTGATTATCTTTGACCGTATCTTGCTTCAAGACATGAAATGGCATGGCAACCAGTTTTGCTTACCGTCTTCAAATGAATGAAGTGCTGCAGACGGTGTCAATATTTTTTGGTTTCTTTTATGTTTCTTTCGGTCTTTCAACGCAAATCTTTGTTCGTTTATTGTTGCAGGTGTTTATCTCAATCAAAGGCATCTACTATCAGGCGGAAATCCTTGGCGAACGGGTCACGTGGATTGTGCAGCATGAACGCGCTTATGAGGTGTTTGGCGTTTTTTTTAATTGAAGCATGGTTTTCAGAGTTAAAACGTTTTCAGTAAGCCCGGAATTTTATTTTACATTCAACTCGTGCGCTTTCCACAAACGGCCAACCAAATAATGAATTGCGGAATGCTCGCATTTTGAAAGAAAGGTCAATTTCTGCGCGTATTCCAGGAGCCTGTGGATGTTGACTTTTCGGTCATGGCCACGTTTGTCGAGTTCTACAAAACCATGCTGGGCTTCGTCAATTTTGCACTGTACCAGAAACTCGGCCTGCATTATCCGCCAAAGGTTAGAAGAACGATACGAGTTTTTTGTTTTTTTAATCTTCTTCGACTCGGCATTTTTCCCGTCCGCGCGTACAGTCGAACTCTAAATTATAGGGAATCAGCTGATTGGTTGGTGGCCACATGATGCATGTTTTTACGCAGGCATTGCTGTGGGGGGGGGGGCGGAGTTTGGTTTGCACAGAAAGCATGCATACCGTAACCACCAACGAATCACCTGATTCCCTATAATTTAGAGTTCGACTGTACGTCAGGTATAAACGGGCGTTCACATTCGCCATTTGCAGCTGCAATTCGAGACGGAGCACCCGAGCGACGTCGAGCACGACCCGGACGCACGCCAAGAACGCGTTTACTCGCTGACACAGCCTCTGTTCCGCGCCGGTGACGTGCAGCCGAGCCAGGAGACTGACGAGCACACGATCGACGAGTTCCCGTTGGACGTGAGTGCAACAGACGTGCTGCTTTGTGAACGGTGTGGCCGAATGAATACGGCACGGCACTCGCACTGCTTGTCTTCTCAATCAAGGCGGCCATCTGTTGCAGAGTAGCAGTTGTGGTTTGTAAGAATGCCGGAATTTTCGCAATCGTGTGCGCAAGGTACAAAGAATGAACAGATCAGTACGAAGAACCAACTAATTTAAAAGAACACGTCAAGTTTGACACGCACAATTCGAATTCTGAACGTCTTTTCTCTTTCATTCAAATTGCGCGAGCTCTCGCACCGTAAAAAACTGCCATGTTCAATCGACCACAACGAAAAAAACCGTTACTGATTTGAAAGCAGAAATTGTGGTGGTTTTTGACGATCGTCTGATGTCGAAGTTTGGTGGCCACTTCTTTTCTGTTTGGGCACACGTTTTTATTTGCTCATCTGCTCACTTGAATAAGAGACCATAAAACAAAAAAATCAGTTATTTTCTCAGAAACATTTTTAGAATAAAACTATCCAGCCGGATGATGAGAGCATGAGCGAGGCGCAGCGCGTCCAGCGAGCCGAGCGCCGTCTGCCGACGCTGTTCGCAAACTGCCGGTTCTTGTTGAATCGTGAAGTGCCGAAGGAATCGTTGACGTTGATCATTCGGTGCTGCTGAGTGGAAGGGGCACTTTTAGAATGTGCATCGAAGATTCCTCGGTTGCATTGCATTATTGACAGACATGGCAATGCTGTGGTGACAGACTAGCCCGAGTTGCAGAGGAATGACCATTTGTTTGTTGCATCTACCAGCAATAGTAAACAGCATTTTGATCCTATCCTGGTATTTCGTTTGTCCACAGGCCACTGATTCTTTTCAACCATCTGCTTTCCTTCGAATACCGTAAACCACTTTTTCGAGTGCCAATTAGGGACATGAAACGAGAAGTTTCGATTGTTTATCTGTCATTTTGACGTTTCTCAGGAGTTGCGGCGGCGTGGTGTCCTGGGAAAGTGGCTACGGCGCAACGTACGGCGTTGAGGACGAACGAATCACGCACGTCGTCATTGACCGTCCCACAGTGGCCAGCAAGCACATTGCAAGGTGACGCTTGCTGCGCCTGCACATCTCACTGATTGGTGCAAGTCCAAGTTCGATGCAGCCAATCAGCGCGCCAATTTCATGTTTTCCATGGAACTTGAAAACATTGCCATACAAGAAGTTCGCTGTTTGCGGTTTCGCCAGGTAGACGCATACCGCGGTGCCCCTGGCTCGTCAGTGCGTCATGTAGATTTTGATTAAATACAGTGTATGTATCCAGATAGTAATCATTTTGGTTTGACTGCGCTAAGCTTTCGAAATTTGCGGATCACGCACGCATCACGGTGGTATGAAGCCAATCAGCGTGTTGCATTTCAACTTTTGAGTTTATTAGTTTGTACTTACTGATTGGGTACACGTTTGAGTCCTTTGCGGTGATTGGTTGCGTTCAGCACAAACACTTGCAATGGCCCATTTCCAGAGCATACATCCAGCCGCAGTGGGTGTACGACTGTGTGAACGCACGCACACTGCTGCCGATTGAGGACTATTTCCCGGGCACACTTCTGCCGCCGCATCTGTCGCCGTTCGTGGACGAGAAGCCCGGCCAATACGTACCGCCAGAAAGAATCAGACAATTGGAGCTGGCAGGCCATGGTCAGTCCGGTTTTTTTGTTGTTGACAAACTCAAACGCATCAATGTTGGTTGAAAAGTGCATGATCTTCAGGTGCTGAATTCAAAAACAAGGCACGGGGCAGATGTCGAATAGGCAGATAAAGCACACACCTGTGTGTGTGTGCCTATCAATGGGATTAATTAGTTGCTTTCAAAATGGAGGCACCAAATATGAATGTGAGAAAAAAAATTGGGTGGTTTCTACTTTTTTTCAAGCAGTCGACCAAAACTTTCTACTGTGCTCAACAGAAGCACTCTTTAGTGACATTCAGCTACATTTACACAATTCTAGATTTGCTTCAGATGTGAGCGAGCTAAAGGCTGCAAACGAGTCGATGATTGGAGAGGGGCTCATGGAACCGCCGGTGGCGAAGAAACGCAAAGCAGAGGTTAGCTGCAGCACTGGGGCTGACATGGGAAATGAAACCGGTTTTTAACCATCATTGTTGGTTGACTCACATTGCGATTGAGCTCAAATACGCATTTTACTCTCTGAACAGTGGTTGCATTATCACAAGCAAACACAGTGACTAGCACAGCTGCATTCGAGCGGTGTGAAATCGTTTGCATGCCTGTGTGTGAGAAGTTTTGAAAAGTTTTTGCTTGGGCCAGACGGTTAGACCGTGTGCACACGCGCTAGTGGATCATGAGCATGAGCGTGCTGATGCGGATGCATTGTAGCAAGAAGGGCCACGCTATGGGCGTACGTTGGTTCAGTGAATTTTACCGATAAAGAGAATAGTTATCACACGCAAACCGATAACCTCGCCCACTGCTACTATTTCTCAGAAAACCGCCGATAAATCCACGGTGCCGAAAGTGACGCCGGGCAAAACGCACAAAGAACACCCACAACAATTGGTGGAGAAAGTCGGTGAGCAACGCAAACTGCGCGAGATGATGATACCGAAGAAGCAGAAACGGGTGTACCAGAAGATCATGAAGGGACGCAAGAAACAGGCAACGCTGGCGCGAGGCATGGCCAGCAGACGCAAGGGCAGACAGGCCAGCTGAGGCGTGCTGGAGTTGGGCAACGTTGAAATGGACTGTGGCTGTTGAACTCAGGTGGAAAAGTGGCAGTGAGATTGGAGATACAGAAAATTGGCTGACTCGATTGTTACTCTGTTGAATTTGTTGTTGTCGAAAAATTTACTGTTGGAAATTGGTATTGTTGATTGTTTCAGAGAAAAGTAAAGTCGTTGAAGCTGCCCTTGGGCAGAACATGAATTTTACTGGCTCAATGTTACTGTATATCAACAGCGTTTTCATTCACATCTCACATGGAACAAAAAATGGGAACTTCACGACCTGATCAAAAGCGAATATCGCCAATGTAAACGAAAGTTTGAAAATGGCAGTAAAACCAAACCGACCTTCAGTAGAACTGAAAACGCAAATCAAACTGATTAAAGTATCAGATATAAACGAAGGCAACACGACTGATCAAAAAACGATATTTGGCAGCACAGAAACAGTAAACCGAGACCAAAATATGAACGTCAAACTGCAACCATACATCACCGAACAAATCAACTGAGCAAAGTAAGTCAAATCCATAATACGAAACAAGTTCAAGTGTCAATTCAGAAGAAAAATCGCAAAGAAACTATTGTGCAATCTCCGTGTGCGTTTCGTGAGCGTCACTTTCGTGCGCGTCATCCCGCGTTGCGTGCGCCGCTTTCTCCTGCTCCTCCTGCAGCTGCGTGCGCAGATTCTTCGGCGCCAACGGATGCCGCTCGAACATGCGACGATGCAGATCCTTGGATCGATGCTGCTGCTGTTGTTTCTCTTTGGCGCCAATCAACGCCGCCGTCGGCGAATCCACTCCGCCGTGCGACCCGGCGAGTTTCGCGGAATCGACCGATTTCATCGATGAGTTTCGTGAGCCCGTCTCAGTGCCCGTCGACTTTGGCGTGTTCTCCACCTGCGAACATCTTTTGAACCTTTTCCTGATTTTCGATTGCATTCCAATTGCAAGCAGAGTCCGGTTTCGTTTTTTTTCGTCCCCCATGGCCTTTTTGCCTGTGCACTCGAAAAGGATTGATCAGATACAACACCGTATTTCGTTTTATTTTCCTCGACAATCACAAAGGTTGAAACGAGACTGAATTGTGTTTAGCGAGACCGATGCAGGCGACACCGCACTCTGTTTTGTATTGTTCACTGTAAAAGTTCAACAAACTCTCCAGTTTGCCTCGTCGACTCACGTGAATCGGCGTGCGCTCGTAATCGCCAGTGGGCGAGCGCGGGTCGTCACCCAACGGATGGTAATTGCCTGTTGAAAGTGCAAGGATTTGAAGGAACACTTTGCGTGTCACGTGACTCGTCACTTTCATTGGACATTTCAGTCAATTAATGCAGTCCTCGACTCAAAGTTTGGGATACTTACTGAGCATTGTTAGGGATGAAAATAATGGACAACAGAAAAACTCGCGTCCGCAGTCGAACTCTTTCATTCAAGTCAAACGCTACACGTTGTTTTCAGTGCTCGTGCACATGAAGTTTTGGGAGAGACACACAGTGAATGAATTTCAGTAAACAATTTCCAGTTTCAATTCAACGAGTGGGAAAAACGATTTCGACCCAGACCAGACCAGAAACCGAAACTAAGCGCACCTGTCGACATGATGTTTTTCTCAGCACCTGCGGCAGACGGCGGAGTGGCGCAGTCCTCTGGGCGGTACAGCTCGGAGCGATGTCGCGACACAAATTGACCCATTTGGCGTGCACTTGTTTTTACGTTGCGATCGGGCGTGGGGTGTTCGTGTTCGGTGTTGTAAACTTTCTCACTTTACTTTCAGACTTCACGTTGTTCGGTTTTTTCTTCTGCGGAAAAAATCTCTCACTCGATCTGTCTGCTGCTGAATGCAGGAAGAAAAATTGAGGTTGAAATGAGAAATAATTTGAGGTGATACAGAATTCTTATTGATTAAAAACAAAGAGCGTGCATACGGAATAACAAAAACGGGCTGCACTGTTTTTTATTTGCAGAAAGGCGACCGACACGTGCAGTTGGCTGTGTGTGACAGGATATCATAATCATTTGCGTCTTTTGAGTTTACCGCGCTGCAAAAATGCGTACCGTATTACCTCTAATAAACCCTCATGGGGGTTTATTTCTTCAGCGACTTCTGGGGGTGGGGGTTTATTTTTGGGGGGGGGATTATTTTTGGGGGGGGGTTTATTTGGAAACCATTTTTAGGGGTGAGCAAAATGGCAAAAATACTTTCCATGGCAGGAAGGAAGTCGCAGAAACTTCTACTTTTCACAGAGATTTCCTTTTGTAACAGCCTTTGTAATGAAATTACCACTAACTCATCCCTTTGGGGCCTTTGGTAGCACAATTTCACCAATGTCACTGCATTCAGCCACTGAATTCGCTAGGTATGTGTTTCAAACAGGTTTCTAATAAACCCCCATGGGGGTTTATTTTTGGGGGGGGGATTATTTGGAAACGTGTCGAGGGGGTGGGGGTTTATTTTTGGGGGGGGGTTTTTAATTTTGAGGGGGGGGTTTAATAGAGGTAATACGGTATTACGTTTTGGCGGCACTGAGGTAACACAATGTTTCACGCGTTGGTGGCGTTTTTGCAGAGGTTTACGTACACGGCAATTCACTTTTCCCAACAACAAATATTTTTTGTGTCATTTCACAATCACAGCCAAAACCAACCGATCCAAAACTCCAAACTTGCGCGAATCCGGACGATGCAGCGAGCGACGGCGGCGAGCGTCGCAGGCACCCCGATGGTCTGTTGCTTGCTCGAGAACGGACGCCGATGCGGCAAACTGGCGTGCCCGCGCAAAATGTTCACGAAAAAGATCGAGAAATTCGTGCAGCAGAAACGGCTGAATGTGCTGCCAGACCCGTCCGTATGTTATGACGTCATTTTGCTTTTTTTATCACCGCCTGTTCATTATCAGCTCAACAAACAATGCTGACTGATTTGCGAAATCTGTGCGAAATTTGAAAAAAAGAGACAGAGACAGACCCATTGGTGCACCAAAACTTTGTTTAACTGCTTTTTGATTTGACTGAATGAATTGGTCCTATGTGTCAGATCGATTTCTGCAGCCGATCAGCGAGCCACACGCGCATTTTTGAGTGAATGTTTACAGATTTGCCGCAACAATGGTCATAATGTCAACCAACTTGAATTTGTAATGTTTTTTTCGTTAGTCACGAAAACGCGCAACACAACCGATGGAATTTGTGCGAACGTTGCCTGCCGCTTGTGAATGATACGTCCATTCCAAGTTCTCCACCATTCAGCCAGCATGTTCCAATTGATCGCAGGCCAAACACAACAACATCTGCCTGATGCACCGGCGTATCCTTGTGCCGCCGTCGCATCGCGGCACAAATCGAGCGAACAGACCGCGCTGGCGATGACGGGTCCGACTTTGAGGACGACTTTGCCTTCGTCAACACGCAGCCAGCACAGCAGCCGCACAATTTCGTTTGTGACAAACGGAGGCATTTTATTCTTGAGTGAACTGACAACTTGTGTGATGTGTCCCATTTTTCGTGAAGATCACATGACACCAGGAGATTGCAGCGTCCCAAACATGCGCGCTCATGTTGTATGTGGCGATGCTGTTAGCAATTATGTAATGTCACAAGCGAATTCTGAGAGTTCTTCTTTTAAAAGCAAAACTCTTCTGGTTTCAGGCCTCCTCTTCGCAATCACAAACTTCCACCAGTCAACAACCACCTCCAGTTCTTCTGCAGCACCACCGCCAAGCTCAAAGCGAACCAATCAGCAAAACTCGCTTGTTAATGCTTCTGTTGCCCTCGTGGCCTGCTGGTAGCGCGTTACGCTCTTGTCTGTGCGTTCGAGGGATCGAGCTGCGCAGAGGGTGTAAAGGCATTTAATGACAGAA
>JASANC010003611.1:0-45517 GCA_030248135.1 Theristus sp. LFF4_11 | reverse complement strand
AACTGCTGTCACTAGCTGGTGTTTTAATATTATGAGCTGAAATTTTCAGCACTGATAAAACATGCGTTGCCATTTTACTGACAAAAATTTTTTTCTGATATATAATTCCTAGCGCTCACTGTGGCAGATTTTCTAAAAAAACTCGAAAAATCAACAAATTGACTGAAATGAGTGCAAGAAAAAATTTGTATCAACATGCGTGATTCAATTTTGAAACTGTTGCGAAGGTGACAAATTGGTCTTTTTGGATATCCGCGATAGTTCAAATCATGCGCTCAGATTGGAAAGGTCTCACACTTGAATTGCATTTGAGCACTTCGAGCGAAATTCTGATGTTTCACAACGGACTCGAGTCAGCAGCCATGCGACTGCGACAGAAAAGAATATCCATAATCCTTTTTTTGTATAAGTCATCTAACGTTTCAAACATTTCATTTGCCAAGTATGTACAAATTCCACAGAAGCGGGAAGTTTTTTCAATGTGAACCAACCGAAAAATTGCTGAAATTCTAAACGGAAATTTCATCCGGCTCAATTTTCAAAGCATTCCAGGTGATAGGATTGATTGCAAACGCAGCGAGACCCAGATCGCGTGAAAAAAATTAGTCTCCTCGCATTCTCATGTGCCGTGGCGGTGTGCAATTTTATTGCAAACATCTTTTCGTTGTTGCGATATTCACAAAGCGAAAAAGCGTTAATTGCGCAAAACGCAAACTTTCGCGTGCGTCTGCTAAACTTGTGCTACGACGTGCAAAGTGTATTTGCGTCAGCAGCCGCTGCTTGCATTGATCCATCGGCACATGCAACGGTCAATGTCCTGAAGCGTTGCACAACATGAACTCATGAAAGTTTCTCTGAAAAGATGAAAAAACACATTACTTGTTGTTTTTTGAAATTAGCTGAATCTACATGCAGTGCCACTCATTCATGTATCTTTCATGCCAGGCACTTGTTTTAATGTAGCTAACTGTATTTTATCCATGTTATCAGATCACATTTTCGAGCAGTTAGCGATCGAGCGCCATGAGCCAGCGCGTTCACGTTCGTTTATCGGTGTCGCCAAAGCGCACGACATTTATTTAAGGCTTGTCCTGCGCTCGCGTGTGTCTGCGGTGGCCGAAAATGAGCCAATCCACACAAAGCATTCCCCCGTGGCAAAGTGTGAAAACTTTGTGCACAGCGGCGCCCCTGCAACGAAGCAGCAGCACATGGAAACACCACAGCGCATCCAGCACATGCCCCATTTTGCGTGTACTTCCTTTGCGTGGTCTTGCGTGCACACACTTTTCGTCACTGCAGACGCGAACAACAGTGAGCCCAAAACGGAGCACTTTAGGCCCTGTACGCCACGCAAACGTACTGCGCGCCGAAACTTGATAGTTTGACAAGCATTCGAATGCGTGTCTTGTCCTGAGTGCACGTGTATAGCCGGAATTTGGACACACCACCGCTGTTGTAGCGTTTTCTCACAGAATCATATCGACAAGAGATACATGTACATGGGAAAGTTGAGCGCCAAAATACACTGCGGCTGTTGTTGATTTATGGCTGTGTCCGCTACAGTGACAGGCTGCCACGCGCATCCCCTGTCCTGCAAGCCAACACCACCGGTTGCTTCAACAATATTGCACGTCTGGTTTCCACTAAACTGCTTCAGTCAGGGCTTACTTTTTGATACAGAACAACTTCATCAGCTCCATACAACTGCTTGCTTTTTTGCGTTCGCTTGTTCCGGTGCGGCTTGATGATTTAGCATGCGCCAGCGTCCACTTTGCGTTATTTGCGTTTTTGTTGTCTTGTGTGGTCGCGCTGGTTTTTGTATTCCATTTCATTCAGCGTGCTGCACTTTTGCATGATCCTGTGTCTGGTGTTTGAACTCGTGTTTCCACGCCGCAAGCTTCCGCCTGCCTCTTTATATTGACTCTGTCAGTAATGAACATTCTGGGATGGCAGCAGCAGTCTGCTTTGCAATTCTAGACAAGTTTTTTTCGTCAGTGAACCATTTTTTTCCTGCACAGTGTGTGTTTTTGTGCAAACGTGCAGTCCAGCAGTGGAACATGACACATGTGGCTAGGGCCTTTTTCGGTCGTAGTAACCAGAAAAATGGAAAAATGCAAAAAATGGACAAAAAGACTAAAAGTAGACAAAAAATGCAAACGTCACACCGCGCGAGTGTTCGCTTGGTCGTCAATTTATGGATAGTTGCACATGATGCAATTCGTTTGGCTTTGTGTTTAACAAAGTTTTTGGTGGGCTGAGGCATGAATGCAATGTTTCTTCTTGCAACCATTCCGAAATGTTTATAACTTGTGTTTTTGGCATGCCTCTCGTAACTCCAAAAACGGTCATGCCAAAATGCCTTATGTGCGTTCGCTCGGCCGGGCACCGAGCAAAGTTGCTGTTGCGCAATTGCATTATGAATGCAACTAATGGAGCAGCTTATTTTGGTAACACACGCTGCGCACACGAACGTAATTTCTGATTTTATTGTATTGCCATTGGAGGCGACGCAAACACGAAGCGCTAGATAAGCCGGGGCTGGCTGCCGAAATGAGCGGCCACAAAACGCACACCGCAACCGCAACCGAATGCAATGCATTTCGGACTGTTTCTTCAATTGATAAGCGTGTGCACACCCATGCATTTCATTGTGTGCTTGCTGTGGACGCAAACCGATTTCACGCGCAACCCATACACAATCAATTACCTCCTGTGGGTCAGATTCTTATTTCAGGACCGTCCGTTCCTCCAGCTTAGCATCTCTTTGCAATTCGGGTCGTAAAATAATCCAAAGCTAATTGCATCTTTGCACATGAAAGTCATTTATCTATCTTTGCCGATTGAAACCTTATTAATATGAAATCGACGTGCTAATGCAATAAATTGTGTCCTTGCTGATTGATTCAAGGTTTTTGATTTTTCAGTTGACAGGGCAATGTGACAAATTTTAGTTTTCAGTTCTTCATTGAAGGTAGAGTTGTATCCATGTTGTTTCATGGCCTGATTTTTCGAACAAATAAATTGAGTCGAGCAATGTCGTTGCGCTGCGTTCTTAAATCTCTCTTTCCATGAGCTGAGCTCTGTGAAAACACGCACGCTTCCTTCAGATCCCCAACATGGAATTGAGTTAGACGCAACATAAAATCCCAGCGACTAAATTAAACGTGTCTGGTCAAGTCAAATGAGGCGTCACTGCAGGTACAGGTATTTGTTCATAATTTGCACAACCGAGTCATCAGGCTTTACGATCTGCAAACCTGCCGCTGTGGTTGTTGCCATGCGGCTGACAATAAAACGATGCAGCACATTTCATGCATTTTAGTTTCGTTTGGCCTTCGCTCACTTGCAATTTCATACTTCGAAGGTCACGATGCTTTTCGCGGCTCGTTTCAGCACCGTTCGAAAAATGTGGACGCCCATTGTATCATGTGTTTTGTATTTTTTACGAATAGTAGCAAACGCAGCATCAAATTGTGACATGTGCGTTGTGATGTGTATTGTTTATCAGTTTTATTGCCTTGGTGTCTCTGAATTGTGTGAAACAAAATCGTTAAACCCATTCAATGTTGTTCGATGCTTTTTCCGCTGAAAATCGGCGTTAATTCCATGCTTTTTTGTGGTATTCACCAGCATCTTGCAAAGAGAACAAAAAACACGCGAAAGACACAAAGCGTATATCGGCAGCAACTTTGTCACAAAGCGACTGTCAGATCGAATTGACTGAAATAAGAGCATTATTGTGTTCAGACATATTCAGCGACCAACCATATTTTTATTATCACTTCGATACGACCAATAACATTCGATCCGGGCTGGTCGAAACGGAGAGAACACGCAAGGTTGAACAATTTCATTAGGGGCGTTTTATGAGTTTGGAGAACCCCGAAGCAACAAACGCTAATTGGCAAAGTTTATTGGATTCTGAACAACTGCGATCCTCTCGTTCGTCTCCGGAACGCGGCGCGATAACGAACAGAAATGTGCAAGTCTTTGTGAAGAAATCCTGCACACTGTAACACTTGACTTGCTCAGCTGAATTTCGACTTTGGTATATTTTCGGCCGAAATATTTTTTCGGTTTATTGACTACGCAATAATAACGGCAACAAATAATAATTGTGTACCTTCATTATGAACGTTGAACCAGCTCGATTCTTCCGTGACATAAAGTAAGTTGAAAATGTGAGTCGTTTTAGAATGCAACCTTTTTTTTAATGTTGTTCAGCTTCAAACCAATTGCGTCACGATTGTTTTTGATCATTTGAGCGTTGTTGTTAATTTTCCACCGGGAAAACACTGTGTGAAAATGTGCGCTAAAACGGAGTTTGAACAGGTGTCCGCTATCCCGTAGTCCTACGTGTCCCACGTGGATTCTCTGTACCGGAAATAAAAGTGGTCAAACGCCAAACATGCGCCGATTGGAGTGTGCTGTTGCCACCTTTGCACACATTGCGGACAGAACACTGTACTGGACTCCCAGACCAAAAGGACACCGGCCTCCTGTTCGGCCAACTTTTTAGTGTTTGCCAACGTCGCCTAAACTCCCGCGACGTTCCTGCCCACCAGCCTGGCAAAGAGTACGAAAAGTCACTGAGAAAATTGGTCAACGAAGTTGAGAAATCAACAAGTTGTTCAGTGGTTTGTCAAAACTTGTTTACTCAGTGTCTTCACGGTTCACAGTTACTGTTAAAGACTATCGGTCGGTTCCTGCTAACGAAATCGTTGCACCATCAATACAGTACATGCTGTGGTGTCTAATTTCAATAATGACCATTATTGTGGCGAAACGCGTGTCTGACCAGCTGCTACAAATAAGATAAACAAAATGTGTGTGTACAACTGGCTCTGACTTGACAGTTGTCCGTTCTGAATAAATAAATAAATACAATATATGTATCACGGCAGTGGAACGTTCTCAAAATGCAATACCTTCTAATAGGGAGCATTCATTCTCTCACGAATTCAGTCATTCGTGTAAACACGCAGAAGTGCACACAGATCGTCTCATCATGACACATTTTGACGGACGGCACAGGCACAAGCTAGCGCGCCATATGAATGAACTGAAATGATGCGGCTGCGTATTTTGAACACGAGACTGAATCAAGATACATCTACAACACGGAGTATCCGTCAACTCAAAATATACGTTTTCTCGTGCGTTCATTTTCACGGCGCAGAAGGCAGAGATTATGAGAACCAAGAAAATTTGCAGGCGATTCAGCAGGTGATTATTGTGGAATGCGTTTTGTGAACTGAACTCCTGCATTACTCACTGAATGCAGAATGTTTCTCTGTGAAAATGAAAATGTATAGTGAAATCGATTGTTTCCTTTGGTCGGTTGCTTTGTGTACACAACAAAAATATGTCGTCTAGCTGTCGAGAACATCCACACTGAATTTGAAAATATCTTTTTCTTGTTTGAAAGCGTCGTTTTGTCAAACATCTCATATCCCGTATGTCCAATTCAAACGCGTGTGTGCCTCAACTGACCACCAACGAATGTGCGCGCGATTTTGTGCGCCAACAGAATCACGCATGGCAAGACAACAACACCATTTGAAAACGATATTTCTGGCGCGCATGGACTTTCGTTGCCGCCGGGCCAACTTTAATCCGATAACAGAACCGAAAACGACGCAAATGCAAGTTCGCGCGCAGCCTGAACGTCGCACACAGACGCAAAGAGACCCATGGAAAGTGCGAACACACAACAATGCAGCCGAGAGACGCACAGTTGCGAGAGCGGCTGCCGGATCGCAAAACGACATCTCATTACGGCAGCACAACGCACAAACAGACTGACGTTCCTGCGCAGTCTATGTGCCCGCGAATGCGCCATGCACACAGAACGTCCAAGGGCACCGCAGTCGTCCCATCGTTGCGCCAGATCGCGTTTATTTTCGTTGTCAGAGCATCTGCAACGCTCGCTTCTTTTTGCTGCAAAAGTTTCCGTCGTTTATTCACGTCTCTGTCTGTTGCTGGTTTTGAGAACGAAATTCCCGAGTGAGACGGCTTCTTGTGTGGTGTAGTGAGAGCGATATTCATGGAAAAGGCCGCCTCCAAAGTGCAGAAACGACACTTATTTTACAATATTCTTTCTCATGATAGTGAACTTTACAGCGACGAGGTCTGGACTGAAGATGTGTGTTTTACCATTGAGCTTAGAAGCTGCATTTGAACTTCCTTGTGCCACCAACAAGATTTCGAAACCGTTTTGGTTAGTCAGCAAGGCCAAACAACCGACTTAGTCATGGTGTAGTGTGCATTTGTGTTTCGGCTTGCGCTTTTGATTGAAAAAAAAAACATTTATTTTGCTTTCGTAGCTCGTAGCTGTTGCGCATCATTTTCAATTGACTTGAAAATCTGATCCGAATCAAAAACATTGGACGGGAAATGCGTTGTTACATGTATTTCATGGGAATTGCAGTGAGTCAGCGTTTGTTTTGACGGAAGGAACAGACAGGAAGAACGCGAAGCAGATTGCGTGTGAGCTTGTGACCAGCCAGTGCTTGTGCACACCGTGTTGCGTGCTTTGCTGACCACAGGCCATAAAGCTGAGCTTGCATAATCAGCAACTGCTACATCTCATTATTACTATGTGCCCACAACAACAATTTTGCTTCGACCGAGCAACTGTGGTGTCTGTATCAGACAAACATTATATGTTGTCATATATCTTTTCCGCTTTTCCATGACATTTTACTGTGTATCTTCAAAATAATGGTTCCTTTCAACCATCTTGTGTTGTGCATAAAAACCGTGCAAGTTTCTATTCTGTTACATCTTTTTTTGCGCCACAAAGTAGCGCGCAACGTTCGCTTGAAAAGCACAAGTAATAAGAAAACATTTCATGTGTTCAAAAAGTAGCTTTTAGAATACATTCGGAGTCATTTTCGTACTTCCTGTTTTTGTGTTTGTCGGTTTTAAAATCAGAAAGAAAAACCTTTTTCAATCCGAACACCGCTAGATTACAGTTTTATAATGAGCCACATGTTTTGCGGCAGACACAGCGGCTTATGCTTGCTTACAGTAACAGCTTACACAGGTATGCATGTATGCGCCACGCACGTGTGTCTTGTTTGCTTTTTTATGTTCTTCATTCGATTTGTCTGTCTGTTCAGGTTTGGACACGAGGCCTCCTGACTCATGTAAACAATCCAATTTTTACAAACGTTTTGTTTGAATGCAGCTGAATCATAATTGGATTATGCCGGAAATATAAACATGTAAAACTGAATTATATATCCACCTAGGAAACACGTTCGCAAATGCCATAAATGTTGCCGCTTATTTCATTTTGTCTCTTGCTGTGTAACCTCAAATTCAGCGCGTTGCTTGCGCTATCTGAATATTGTCATTCCTCAAACATGAAATTTTCAAGTTCTGTATATTTCATTTCGAATTATTTGTATACTCAAACATAACAATTGTAATGAAATTCCAGAAGGTGTGTGGCGGTTGAATGTCAACGACAACAAATCAGACTAGTCGGGCGTTGATGCATAGGCCTTGAGAACACACATTCGAACATCACTGCCGGACAAACATGACCCTCGTTTCTCGTTATCTCATCTGTTTTCTGTCACGAAATCTCCGCGCTGGAAATTATTTACAGGCGCCTTCACTGCTTGTAATCCGTCAAATGTTTTGTCAGCAAATGTCTGTGAACAAGCAGATTTACACGTGCGCGCATTATGATTTTTGCGCATGATCGGAGAGTGTTCGTATCACCTTCAGCATCATACCAACATTTACAGTGGCACGAACACTGGCAATCGCAAAATATCACATTGAGTCGCTAGTTGTTTCGCTGGTACAGGAATGGAAGTTATTGTAGTTGGAATCTGCATTCTTTGTTGTACGTTTTTCAGAAAAGTTCTCGCTGACTAACAGCACACTTGAGACTAGACACAGTTGCCGTGTAAGATCCACACGATTTTTAGTTGCTGTTTCGAGTTGGATCGCAGGCGTTGAATGAAGCCAATGGTTTTTTTGTGAGAAAGTTTCGTTTCGCAGTTTGATCGATGACAATTTTGTGTGGCAGCAAGTTCGAATTTGTTCTGAATATTTTCACAGTCCCAAGACCCACATTGTAGTGCTCCAGTGTACTAAATCCCACCGAAAATGAGACGAAACTGGGACACAAAAATTTTCCACTCAATTACGCAAAGATTAGCCGTTTCCTCGGTTCTCACGTTTCTCGTGTGTGGAATTTGTCTTAATTCTGTTTGTGACTGCACTCGCTTAGTTTTTGCCACTCATTTCAGCCAGCAGCACTGGAATTTGGTAAAATATTTCAACAGGGAAATTATTCTTCAAAACTTTGCACTACTTTACCCTGCAATCAGCATGACGACGGTTGAAAGGTAAAGGTTCGGTGCGCTGTGTGTCATGAAAGCACTGCGTCACTTGACATGTGTTGCCGTTTGTTGCAGAGTTCGCCAGCCGCCAGGTGGCGCTGAGAGCGGCATATTCCGCGGCGCCGAAAACGGAGAGGCACAGTGCAGTCCCGCGCGCAGGGTCGTGTATCACAAGAGCCGCATCTTCGAAGACGCAAATGGAGATGCTCGCTCAGTGAGTGCAGCTGTATGTTCCAGTTCCAAACGTCATCCTCAATTTTACGGCTATGGCGCAGCTTGGCTGCTCTTGGAACTGGTGCATTTGCCTGACGTAAAATGTACAATGTACAATGACACCTCTTCATATGTACAATGACAATGTGTCAGATAAAATCAATCAATCGATGGTTTTCTGAATCTGTTGATTTGTTGACTTGTAGTTTACAGCGTTTGTGAGCGCCATTGAAATGAACCGTTGCTCATAAAAAACGAACTTACTATTTTCACACTCGTGGACTCTTGAAAGTGGCAGCTTAGTGCACTGACATGGTGTTCAATGTACTAGCAACTTTAGTGGCCTTTGCAGTAGCCCTGTTTTCTGAGTGTGCGTGCACGGCTTGTTTGCAGCGCTCGTGCACGCCGACGGCGTCGCCACGTCACAGCGCCTCGGCGCCTCGTGACACGCAGGAGCGTCTGTTTGGCGACAACCAGCCGTCAACGCCGAAACGCATGAACGACACCTGGCGTTCAAAGTTGTT
Organism: Theristus sp. LFF4_11; assembly: GCA_030248135.1. Classification (NCBI taxonomy): domain Eukaryota; kingdom Metazoa; phylum Nematoda; class Chromadorea; order Monhysterida; family Xyalidae; genus Theristus; species Theristus sp. LFF4_11. The sequence continues at coordinate 36,417 of JASANC010003611.1, read as the reverse complement.
CAATGACGCCGCGTGCGCTGCTGAGCAAGAGCTCACACGCTCGCCACATCGCACGCCGAAAAAGAAAATCACTGGTCGGTGCATAGAAGATCTGATTTACCGTATTACCCCCAATAAACCCCCATGGGGGATTAATACGTCAGCGACTTTTAGGGGTGGGGGTTTATTGGTGGGGGGGGGGGGTTTTTGGTGGGGGGGGGGGTTTATTTACAAAAAAATTCTATGGGTGGGGGTTTGTTGAAAAATGGCAAAAACACCTTGCATGGCAGGCAAGAAAGTCGCAGAAACTTCTACTTTTCACAGAGATTTCCTTTTGTAGCAGCCTTTTGTAATGAAATTACCATTAACTCATCCATTTGGGGCCTTTGGTAGCACAATTTCATCATTTTCACTGCAACCAGCCACTGAATTCGCTGGGTATGTGTTTCAAACAGGTTTCCAATTAACCCCCATGGGGGATTATTTGTGGGGGGGGGGTTATTCGGAAACTGGTCGGGGGGTGGGGGTTTATTGGTGGGGGGGGGTTAATGGTGGGGGGTTTAATGGGGGTAATACGGTATTGTTGCGATTTACTGAAGCGTCTTGCACAACGTGTCACAGTTTTTTCTCGTCATTTGTTTTGCTTTTCTGACTGCAGGTCTATCGGGCGAAGGTAGGTGCTGCTCTGTCAGTTTGTCAAGTGTTGTCTCATTTTATTGTGTTTTTTTTCCAGGAATGCTTTTTGTTTCTCGAGGGTGCTGAATTGGAGTCATTTATTTTCCTTTTTATTCCAGTTTCTAACTTCTGCAGCATTTACATGCTAGTGCATGGTCCCCAGTGGCAAGTGTCGCCTGATACGCAGGTTCATTGTCAACGCATTGTGTGTTTTACCACAAATTTCAGATCGCAATCCGATCACTGGTGAGATCTACTACGTGCCAAATGGCAACGCCACACCCGTGGGCAATGGTGGCGTCATGACAAACGGTCACGGCGAACATCAACTGAATGGGCAAAAGTTTTCCGACGGGGTCGACTGTTGAACAAACACACTGGCAGTTCACGCATGCAGCACACCCTGTTGCACAATGCTTACATGTGCAGTTTTTAAAGAATTTTAGTTAGAACGGTAGCTTTCGAGTTCGACATCAATAAAACCATGTTTAACATCATTTTTTGTTCTATTTTGTTCACGATTTTGAATGCCTGGACGGGCTGGGTTCATGACTTTGAATTGCTTTTCGCAAAAACATTTTGCGTTCTCAATTGATTTTATTTTTTTTTGCCACGCTGCCAATTGTTTTTGTGACTTTTCCATTTGGTGTTAACAGTAGATAAACCCAAAGAAAATTTTGAGTTGCCGCTTTCAGTTTCAAATATTAAAAATCTATACGATCTTTTTTGTATTGTCAACCCTTCTTATTATTTGACTTCGGGAACCAATTTCAGTATGTATTGCAACACTCGGAGCCAAAACATCACAGTTGCATTTTTTCGGATCTCAAAACTCAGTAGCTTTGTCATCGTTGGTTTTGGGGTTTATGTTTGAATTTAACTGGCGATTAAACTGCGATTTGACATTATGAAAGCCTGCATTTACGGTTTCTTTTGGTCGGAAGTAGGCAAACTGAAAAAGCGCATGCCTTTTTGTGATTATTGACTGCTCTGTTGTTCAGTGTTGTGCATTTCGTTGTTCGCATTTTGCATTATTGGCATTTCGCCAATGCTTTTGTTATCAACAGGATCTGCATGTATCGTACAACTTTGGCGTTTTTTTTTGAGAAGAATAAAAGTGGCTTCGGCTTTGTACCGAACAGTTTAAGGTTTACATAGCCATTGCATTGCACAGAATTTATTGGACTGTTTCTGAAACCAACATTCGACACAACAACAACGAAAATAAGAATTATCATTTTTTGCTTTTTTTTCGATGGAAACGTCAAAACAATAAGAATCACTGACCGTCAGGCACGCACAGAAAAAAGGGCTTAATGTAAAAAAGTAAAAGCTAGTGTTTAGAAAAACTGGCAAATTATTTCAAAAACCATTTCCATCTTCAGAGCCGTATCGCTTTGAAAAATACGCGCATAGGATTTAAAATTAATTTAATTTAGAATTTAAAATAAAATACCACATTAAAATTTAAGATAAGAAAGAACTTAGAATGAGAAATAAGAAAGAAAACAACAACATTTTCATTCGGAGGTTCTGAAACCGAACACGCACATAACAAACACGAGTGAATATAAAAAAGTAAATCGTTAACGGCCACGGCCACGGCCACGACCCCGCCCACGGCCGGTGATCCAGCCTCCACCGTCACCAGCTGAAAGCAAGCAACAACGTGCACCATGCATCGCAATCAATGAAAACAATGCTAAACATACGGGCAAACTGCAAAACAACAAAAATTGTGGCGAGTGGCATTGGAATCTGGTTGCATTGGAAATCGCATCGCGCGGTTGCACCAATCAGGCAGCACAATTCATAAGCAGCCAATCAGCTGACTGCCGGTGTGAGCTACAGTTCGACTGTGAAAAATTCGATCATTCAAGAAACGTCGATACACTGACCCGGACTGCCGCTTCGCGCAGGCGACGATGCACCGTCTGAAACAGTGAAACAAACAAAATCAAAATCGTTTAATAATTTGCAAAAATGCGTTGATAAATTGCAACTAAAGTAATCCAATCTGTGAGTGCAAGCGCATGGCAACGAGCGTGTCCACCAGCATCAGTGACCTTGCATGTTCGGTGACGCAGCGGCTCTGCCCCGTGCGCCTGCCCGTCCGCCACGGCCTCCTCTGCCTGCAATCCAGCCGTCATCGTCGTCAGCACCACCAGCGTCTCTCGGTGGCGAACCCGACGCAGAGTCTGAATGAACGAGCAATGTTTCAACGTAGACGTCAGTGCAGCGAAACACACGATACAACAGAAGAGCGCCCAACACTGATGAACGGTTGTCCCCGAACGTGTGTCAACAAACCAATCGCCGAATAGTTGGGCGAGGCACGTGCCCGCGCACGGCCTCCACGGCCTCCACGTCCTCTGCCCCTGCCGCTGATCCAGCCGTCACCGTCGTCTCCACCGGTGAAACCGTCGTTCTCTAAAAAGTGACCTGCATTCACAGTGCGGCCAGCACCGCCACCAAAGACACCGCTGAACATCACCATGCACGGGCGAACTGCGGCCGCCGCGGCCCCGAGTGCCGCCACGGCCACGGCCACGGCTGCCTGCAATCCAGCCATCGTCGGCGTCGCCACCAGACGCGGAAGTTGACGGCGGCGATGTGGAGCGCTCACCATCTGAACAACAAAGCTGCTGTAGACGCTCAACAGCAATGCAACAACACGTCGGTGATTGGCCACTCAGCGTGTCACGTGCACAGCCAGCAGCACAGACCTGCCTCTCGCTGCCGTGTGCGGCCGCCTCTGCCCCTGCCCCTGCCAGTGATCCAGCCGCCGTCCGAACGACTGGAGCCAGCGTCGCCATGCTCATCACGGTCTCTGTCGCTGTAGCGGTCTCGGTCAGACGCGGCGTAGTCACGGTCACCACGGCCGAAGCCACGGCCGCCAGAGCGCGCTACAGACACAAGCTGCTATTGGAACATGCGATCGTAGTCCACACGTGTACAACAACACCACTCACGTTGCGTGCAGTCGCGCGCCATGTGGCCAGGCTGGTTGCAGTTGTAGCACACAGCGCGCTCACCACCTGCTGCACCACCGCCACGTCCACCTGGTGCACAACAACACTGATCAATCATTGAACAAAAAACCATCGTGTTGCACATAGTGATTCAAACGTGCCGGACCGAAAGGCAGCCATGTGCTTGAAAAACACCTGTTTGTTACGCACAGGCATACCAGAGTAGACAGTAGAGTTTCTGTTTCGTTCACTTCGTTCACGTATTGTTTTCACGTGAGAAGTGATCAGCCACACTGCAAGTGCCGAGTCGCTGTTCATGACGAGCCTTCAGTGTTACAGCTGTGGTCAGTTCTATAAAAGTGAATAGTGTTTGAAAAGTGAACATTTTTACTCCAGGGTGTTCCAAAAGTTAGTCTTTGAGAAATTCTGGAAAAATAATCGAGACATGAGCTTCAAAGTGAACTTGTGGTTCAAGTATTCAACCGGAATTTGTCAAGGTCTAAATTTTGGGACACCCTGGAGTAGAACTATTCACTTTTCAAGCACTATTCACTTTTTATAGAACTGACCACTGATGGCGTCTTCTCGGTCGGACACGTTCAAAGAAGCAGAGCATACCAGTACGCCTCGGTTGTGGGCAGTCGCGCGACATGTGTCCCATTTGGTGACAGTTGTAGCACTCCCGGTCACTCAGGCCACCGCCAGCACCTCCACGGCCACCACGGCCACCACCACGAGCACCTCTGCCTCCTTGCCAGCTGTTGCTGCTGCCCTGATCCCACGACTGCGCCTGTTCTGTGGCGGCCGTTGTTGGCTGTGCCCAGCCGTCTGCAACGGTCAAACGTTACAGACGGAGCAAATCGCAATTCAGAACAAATTTATACAGAGCAAATATGGAACAAACGTGGCGGCGGCATCGGCATTGGCGGTGGGTACATGCCCATGGCCATATGCTGCCATTGCTCGTATTGCTGTTGCTGTTGGTGCATCTGAGAAAACTGACCAAGGTTTAGTTGAATTCACGCTGCTTCGCATTCGAGATGAGTTCAAACGAAGCACATTTTATGGTATAATTGCCATGACACACTGAACCGGAACCAAACGCAGTGTGCCACCAGAAGAGCATGAAAGCAGCAGTGACCATGTACTCGGCAGGCGGCGCCACCGGCGCGTTCCAGGGCATGGCCGACTGCTGCGAGGGCACGTGCGACGAGGACGCCTGCTGCGCGGTGGAGCCGGAGTGCGCCGAGCTCGTGTCGAACGGCTGGGCGACCAGACTCGGTGTGCCCGTGATCGGCTGTTGCTGTTGGTGTTGCTGCTGCGCCAGTCGACTGTGTGCCTGCTGGCTGGTGGCGACCGTCTGCTGGCCGTAGCTGCGCAGGGACGCCGTGTCGCCAGAGGGCGTACGCGCCGGCTGGTAGCTGCCAGCTGCAATCGCACAACTTGGCGGTGTGTATGGCGGTGTGCTCATGGCAACAAGCGCCGTGTTCTACAGTGCAACAACCAATCAATCAACGCCAACATACTCGGCGGCCGCTCTTGCCAGTTCTCCTTGAACCATCGGAACAACTGCGTCAGCGTCACAAAGTTGTGCCGGCGATACCGGAAGCCGTCGCTTTGCACCGTGATGAACTCGTGAATCGCCGAGCGCTTCGGCATGTACGAAAGCATGAACTTGCCGGGCATTTCGCTCGATGGACTCAGGTAATAGCTGAAAAACAACACGTCCACTTTTGTTGGTGGCCACTTTTACACTGATCACAGCACGCAAAACGCATCGTGTTTCACAGACGGAATGCGCTGCGGATTGGCGTCCTTTTCGTGTTTCAGCTTTTCGGTCATCGTCTGCCGCGAGCGCAGGCGCACCTCACCACCCTCACGGAAGCCGGTGCCTGCGAAACGCAACGAGCAGCGTTTTGGAAATGAATCGTGACACCGCACACAGTGCACTCAAGTGATCTGTCAAGATCGCACCAGGGTCACAGAAATACTTGTGCTGCATGATTTCGCGCACGTTGCTGGCCATCGGCTGCACAAACCTCGCGATGATTTCGTCCAAATCTTCAAATTCCTGCAGTTGGTGGTGACGATTTATCGAATTTTTGAATCTGCTTTTTTTGAGATCTTATCAGAATGAGGTAGTTGAGAACGCAATCGAACCTCAGAACCAATTTTGAGCACTTTCCCGAGACTGAACATGTTTTCTTTTCCCTCCTCGATGACATCAATATGCTGGTAGACACCATCGATTACTTTCCACGTCACTGTCAAATGGTCCGCGCCCTAAACACAAAATAGACTGATATACAGTCGAACTCACTAAAATGTGGAATCAGCTGATTGGTCGACCGAGCGGAGGCTGCTCACACTCCGCACCGTTCTTTTTTCGTGAATTTGGATGTTATTGAAACGTGTTTTTATGAATTTCCAGCACCCTTTTTGTGCTAAAAATAAACTCAAAGGTTAGAGACCGCGAAATTTAGAAAATTTTTATTCCACAGCTCAACTCAAAGGCAAAATGTATTTTTTTGTTTAATGACGACGACGACGTCGTCGCTTAATTTTTGCGTGTGGACTAAAAATAAAAGCCTGAAAGGAGTGCGCTGTGCATGGTTTGCTGCGTGAACCAAGTAAATGAACACAGCAGCTTACCAAAAACAACTTGAAAACGGTGAAAATGAAAAATGAAAGCAAAGTCGTCGTCGTGTCCTCGTCGTCCGCAAAGTCGGAACGCATTTTTTTAATTGCGGACGCATGTCGATCGGTCAGCTAGGAATGAAAACCTCTTCAGCTGGCTACACAGCGCACTCATTTCAGGTTTTTGTCTTTCAGTTCACACGTAAAAATTAAGCGACGACGTCGTCGTCGTCGTCGTCAGTAAAAATTGCATTTTGAGCTGTTGAATAAAAAAATTTGAATTTCGCAGTTCTCCAACCCTTTGAGTTTATTTTTAGCATGAAAAGGGTGCTGGAAATTCACACTCATTCAAAAGAAACACGATTCAATAGAATCCAGATCCACGAAAAAAGAAGGGTGCGGAGTGTGAGCAGCCTCTCCTTGGCCGACCAATCAGCTGATTCCACATTTTATTGAGTTCGACTGTAACTGAACACTAAAAAAAAGGAGCTCAAGAGCAAAAACAAACGAATAAATAGTGCAAAACTACAAGAGCACCTTGCTACTCGGTCTAACAATGACCTCGCCCTGGTCCATCTCATCGAGCAACAGTTCGGCATCTTGAGCGGAGATGTTGTGGAATTGGGGATGTGCAATTACCTGAAAAGGACTGTATGTGAGTGGGCACGTTCGAAAAAGCCGAAGCAGAAGACGACAACGACACGACCTACCCGTTTCACATACTGCTGTTTCGTGGTTTGTTTGTTCTTTCGTTCCTCTTCAGCTTGTTTGTCCCATTCAGCCATCGATTTGTCATAGAAGGCGTCCTTCACCGGTCTGCAGCGATCACACACACACACACAATGAAACATAACAACACAAGAACTCATGCTTTTCACATGTGCAAAGCGATTCCACAGTGCACTCGAAGCAAACTGCAACAACGCACTTGAATTGTTCATCTTTGTCTGCCAAATCCGCTGAGCGGCAGCTGAGATCGGCACGGAATCGTTTCGGATCCACTTTCAACACTCGACAATACAACGGTTGGTTTGGCTGGAACACAAGCATTGCAACTGGGTGGTACTGTACTAGGAACACTGCAGCACACAACACAACTGTGGTGTATGTCACTTCAGCGACAGCAAACAGACCAGCACACGGTCGGACGGATTGTCGACCTTCTTGTCGGAAATGTACTCGGTCGGAATGAAGCCGGATATGCCGTTCTCCAGTTTCACGCGAATGCCGATCGCCTTGCCGGGACAGTCGTTTTGAATGTGCGTCCAGACCTGTCAAATGAGATGGAAGCACTGGCGCGCGCTGGCATACGCGACGGACAAAACGGCGTTGACCAGAGCACGCCAGCAAACACACGCACATCGTGCAGCTGCTCCCATTGCATTTTGTTGCACATGGTGCACTTCCACATGCCCGACTCGTCGTCACGTTTCGGTTGTGCGGCGCTTTGTTCGCCATCCTCGCCGGCCTGGTTTTCTTGGTCTGGCTTACGATAGACGACTGAGAGCACGCGGCCGAGCACGAGCTTGCCTGGCAAAGGGGCGTCATACGTTGCCATGGTGACTACGAAACACGCGTGAGCAACGCTGGCAGCGTCTGCGGACACAGCGACAGCCACTCACCGACGTTGAACGTGTGCGGTGACTCCTTGGTGAGCATGTTGAACAGCTGCTCAATGTCCGGCGGCTCGTACGGCTGTCGCAGATCCTTGTACCGCTGGTTCAGCTCCGCTCGAATGTCGTACAGCGTGATGCGCTTGTCGCCGAAATCCTGCAATTCCGTGTTTCTTGAGCTCCGTTCGCTGCGTTTCTAAGCTCTGTCATAAATTTTCAGAGCGTTTTAAAACCAACCTGTCTGCGCAGCTCGTCCGCGAACGCGTCCAAGTCGAGATCGCGCAGTTTCTCCGGCTGCTCCAGGATTTCCTCGAGTGCCGTCGTCGGATTGTCCTCAGCCGTTTCATCGTACTCGAGTGCATCGATCGCCATTTTTCGCGCCCATCTGATTCGAATGAGAATGTTTACAAAAAAGCCCGAAACTGTGCACGCTAGAAATGTGATTCGCGTCAAACTGACTCGTAAGTTTCGGGATGCACACGGCTACCGTCCAACGGGTCAATGTAGCCGTCGGACTTTTCGGCCACTTTCACAGTGTCGATTTTGATAAAGCCGGCGCAGTTCATGAACACCTGAACAAAGTGCAGGCTGATCAAACGTCGATTTTTAAAACGCTTCGATCTCGCGACTGCATTATTGAAGCTTATGTCATTTGGTTGCCATTTGTTGTCAGCCAAAAATAGTATTAGGCACAACGGTACTTTTATTTAAAATTTTACATTTTCAAGCATCGGTCACAAAGCAAAAAGGAAAAAAGTGATTTTGCTGTGCACAACCTTCGGTCCCATGTTGCACACGGTGACCAGTTTGGTGCGGTTGTCGAGCACACCAGACTCCTGCTTGATGGTCTTCTGCAGGTTGAGTGCCTTACGGGGCCCAAGGCCACAGACGAACTGCAGCATCGGAAAGAAGTGCGCGTGCTCGATGCAGCGGTTGATGTCGACGCCGACCTCGTTCACTCGATTGATGAACTCCAGCGACAGCGCCGTCCAGAGCTCGTCCTGGCTAACCTGCACATTCATTTCGTGTCAAACGGCCACATGCACCAATTGCTCATTGCACCAGCACGGTACACGCCGCCCTTCTCTGCATGTCGAGCAATTCAGCGTGCATAGAAACAGCTATGCACTCCGTTGTTTTACGTTGTGTTCATTGCAGCAGTCCAGACAGTCAGGCTACAAAAAGACTGCAACAAACTGGAAGCAACTGCAGGTGTAGTAAGTAGTAGGCAGGCGTACATGCTGCTGCAACGGGTGCAGATTGAGACAGAGCATTTCGTTGTCAGTGCCGCAGATCTGGCAGAACTCCGGCAGTGGATCCTGCAGCCGTCGCGCAATCGACAGCGCCTCACGGAGCAGCATCGGCAGCTCGGCGTGGTCCTGGCGCGCACGGCGACTGTTCATGTAGACCTTCGCAAGCTCGGTGTCCACGATTTCAACCTGAACACAAAGTCCACCTGTTGCATGCTCAAAAAGAATTTCTAAATTCTTCAAGCACCAGCACAACAACAAACCGGAATCGTTGACTGCAGTTCGTTTTCGTTCACCAATTCCTGCATGGCGTTCTGGATGTCCTCTTTGATGCTCATTGCAATTCTGGAGAGTGAGAACGACAGTAACGGTGTGATTAAATTAACAATAATAAAAAAGCAGGTGAAGCAAGCAAACAGGCAGGCAGCAGTGTGAAACGTACAGCGATTCTCCGGAAAGCGCAATGACGTGCGGCTTCCGCTGCACCACGAACGACTTCAGGTGCTCCAGCGTCTCTTGCTGAAAACGGCCAGCAAACAATGCACACGCCATTTTGTACCAACTAGCCATGGCTAACAACAGCAATATCTGGCTCTGGCACGCGTTGTCAGACTTGCGTCACCTTGAGCATTTTCTCCTGTTCCCGTGCGCGCAGTCGCTTTGTCAGATGCACCAAGCGCACGTGATCGACGAGTTCGCCGTCGCCGTCAATCAGAGCACCGAAGGCCGCTTGGTCGCTGAAACATGGAGCAGATTGGTGAGGCATTGTTACGCAGTCAACAGGACATCACACAAACGTCACGGTGACTGCATAATGGCTGGGCTCTGGGCTTGGCGTGCACACATAATCTAACCAAATAAAAATAATAAGTCGTGGTCACAATATGACGTAGCGCAAAGCAGACAATGCAGACAAATGATGCGAGCGAATAATTCGTATCCCAATGAATTATCCGCCATGATCTCCCGACAAAAGTTTCCCAAAGATTTCCACGAAGGACTTCGTCAGAATTTCATAAGAATTCCCCCGAGAGTTTCCTCTGATTGTCTAGACCAGCAATGTCAGAGACAGTCCTAGCGCAAAGCAAACGATTGTCAGATTCACAAGTGACAGCCCCCCCCCCCCACCGACCGTTCATCGACGTACGCAATGCCGAGCACCCTGAGTGCACCATCGTGCCCATGCGGCTCATCGGCGCCGGCACTGACCGACTCCACCGGGTAAGCACCGATTTTCAGCCAGTTGTATAATTTGTTGCAGCAGTCCTGTGGTAATGATACACAATATTCCACTACAATACTCATTTTGTGATGGATACAAAATAATCGATTACTACCGCGTACAAAGCTCGGCACTACGTTTTCAACACATACTTTTATGACAGAATCTTTCGCTTCCTGTATCGCCTTGGCGCGCAACTCCTTGATGAACATTGGCTGCAGGAAATCAGTCAAACATTTGCGAATGGTCTCCTTGCGTAGATCATTCCAGCGTTCTGCGATCTCTGACGTGTCATCCTAAAAGCCATTGTTTGGTTGCAGGTGTCCATTTCAGTTCAACCAATAAACACAATAATCGTGACGGAATTGGCAATGACTGAATGTTGTTCGCTGGTGTCGGCAAAACACGCGACGCCTACCGTCTGAAAAGCGAACACCATTTTGTGGAACATGGCGCCCGAGACGCCAGGGTCCTCGTCGATCTGCGGGTCTTTCGGCGCGTTCTTGAATCGGTTGCGCAGCCACGCACGACGCTTCTCAACCGTCGACAAATCGTGCCGCTGACTCCCGTCCACTGTTGACTGGACAAAGCGTAAAGTGACGTCATCAGTTGGCGGCAGTTCAAAATTTGGACTTCATGTTCCAACGAAAATTCATCGTTTTTATCAATTTAACGCAACGCAGCATTTCGAAAGCCAACCTGGTGACGAAAGGAATGTGCGTCGTCTGGTTCGTTGGGGCCACGACGTGCGTACTTGTAGATCATTTTGTCGTCAGCCTCTGGCAGCATCTCCATCCGGAGCAGACCGTCCGCTTCGGCCTCAAAGTCAGTCACAATAAAAACATCCTTCCGATTGGTTGCAAACTTGAAATGTATGAACACCTTTCCTCAACACAACCGCAATTACCTGCACGAGTCGCAAGAACTCGTCTTTCTCGAATATTTTGATCGGTTTGTTTCGCAGGTATTTGTTCGCGTACAGTGGGTGATTCTCGTCAATCTCCTGCATACCCTTGGCCGTCGGCAGCACGTTCACAACAGCACACTCAAAGCACGACTCGCGCATGCACTGGCGCACCTGAACGATGGGCAATCGAGATTGACATTGCGCACAACAAAACAAGCAACGATTGAGTCACTGACGGTCGGATCGCGGGAGATCTGCTTTGCGACCATGTACATCGCCCCTTTGATGACGTCATCGGTCGTCGGAAACGAACTGAGTCAACAAGAACACATGTAATTCAACGATTGCATTGTTGCCGTGGCCTGAGTGCAACACTCACGGTGACACATAGTCGGTGGCAGTGTCAATCAGATCAGCCGGGTACTGCTCCACCTCCCTCGGTCTCCACATCGCCACCGACGACTCGTTGCACACCGCCTTCAGGTTTTCGCCGAATGCTTCCGGTGTCAGGCCAAACTTCGCAGCGAAACCGCCTGATATGCGCAAGAAAGACACAAATTGCGCAACTATGCACATTCGACTTTTTGTTGCAGAGTTTTGCAGAGGATCGCAACTGAGAGTTTACGCTGCACGCCAATTGCACTGCATTCTGACCGAGTCCAGCCTGCGCACAGATGTGGTACTGATCCTTGCGCGTCGCCTGACGGAACGAGAGCGAGCCGAGCTCCCCGGTGGCCGCGGCGACGGCGGCGTCCGCCTCGCTGCCGGCTGCTTTCGCCTTCTCCCACGCGTGCATGCGCGGCAGATCGGCGCCGTGATACAGCTGGAACTCGGCCAACAAGTCCGTCAGCTGCTCCACCGACCACACTTGGCCGGCGCTGCAAGTACGCCACACACAGTTGCATTTGCGGGCGTTACATTAGGTTTTTCTGTCGAAAACGCTGATCAATGTTCAATCAAATCAACCCAAACAGCTGACAGTATAAACAACGGCACGGCATGTTTTGTCACACTTTCACAAGTCTGTCCCGACTTTTTTAGTGCGACCTAAAGCACTGATTGTTTGCAAATGACCATGTGCTCGTGTCCGTAGCCGCACCCCCCGCAAACTGACGTCTGTATGTGCTCGTCACGAATGTATCGTGTGAACGGCATGGCGTTCTCACTGGTCACCATGACCTCGTGCTGGTACGCCTGCATGCGACGCTGCAGCTCGGCGAAACACCGACGACGTTGCAACAGTTGACACCACTGCGTTTGGGCAGAGACTGTTGTGAAACACAGCACACAGTTGTACATGTGCAGACGAGGATGACAATCAACAATGAACAGCGGGCACATAAAACGTAAACGCAGGCGCATGCGCATGTTCAGATGAACAATTGATCGGCAATTAATCAGCACAGCACCAGCTAGACCACACATCCCTGCCTGCCGTTGAAAACAAATGCAATTCACTCAGTGCTTGCTATTGCGCGATGCGATCAATGTTTCGTTGGTAGCCCCCCCCCCAGACTAACCTTTTCGTCCCACTGATAAATCTTCCAGAGATCATTGATGCCCAGCGGAGCGAATCGTTGCTGCCGGTCCGGCTCGTCCTCCTCGACGTACTCCTTGCGATAGAACGCAATGAACGGCACCTCGAAGTGCTGGTTGCGCATGAACTTCAGCACCTCCATGATGCGCGCGTCATCCGGCTTCTTGTCCCGCTCGGTCGCAATCTCGTACATGTCCTGCTGGAAACGCAAGGCATCGCACATGAGCACGCGTGCTGGTTGAACTGTGTGCATCTGGCAATCGGCCGATTGGCTGCGTGCCCTTCACTGGGGCTCACTGGTTGCTCCGATCAGCTCCATGCAACCAATTAGTATACTAGATGTTCAAACGCCAGGATTTAACAAATTTCATATTTGAAAGTCTGACCGTAACTTTGACACATCGAATATTGGTGTTTTTTCCAAAGTTTCAGTGTTACAAAACCGTGTAAAACACACGAACCTCTTGGCTCGTGACGTACTCCTCTTTGAACGCTTTCAACAGAATCCACTCAGACTCAATTTTCAGCTCCTCTTCTGGGCGGTCCGGATCGGGTTCGGTCACCGGGATGCGACGTGTCTGAAAAGTCAGTTCAGTTTTGTTCGGGAGAAAACAACAAGTAAACACTAACCAGACAACAACAAAACGGAAAATAGCAAAAAACGTTGCCTGAAATCGTTCGGGTTTGTCTTCGGCAACGATACGGGCGTCCTCGTCTCGCAGGTACCCCTCCTCAATTTCAGCAGGCTCGATGTGCTCAATCAACGGCTTGTCACGGCCGGGACGACCGCGCGGGCGCACTCTGGCGCCGCCTTCTTCATCTTCCTCTGCCAGATCCTCCTAGAAAATCGAGAGACACCGAATTGCACACTGGCATACGCGCTTGTTCACAACAGCAACACGCAATGCTCAAATGTAAGCAGATGGCTACGATGGAGGTTTCAACAAAGTTGCACGAATGCACTGGCATACACACGAGCGACAGTGCTTGTGCAACGAGTCTGCGCATCAGCAATGAATGACTGCGCATCAGCAATGAATGACTGCGCATCAGCAATGAATGACTGCGCATCAGCAATGAATGACTGCGCATCAGCAATGAATGACAGCGCCACGGCCACGCCCAAGCCGACCTCATCGTATCCCTCATCGTCAGCGTCGTCTTCGCGAAAGAACTCGTCCAAATTGAAATTGAACCCAAACATGGTTTGCGCCTCGGCAAGTTTGCTGAAAAAAAAACAAGACCGTAACGTATAAGCGCATTGTCTTTGAAGTTTTATGGAAATACAAAGCACCGAGACTCTACTGTTCACAAGTACTAAAGTGTCGCTGAGCGCCATTCATGGCACGTGCAGCGCTGGCGCGGTCGCCACAGAGCACGCAGGTCGCAGGTCCACGTGCGCATGAATGGCGCTGCGCGTGCTGTGCACCGACTCTTCATCGATCGGCAGTCGCGTGCCTGCCCTCCGCTGGCGACCGCGCACCGCCGTCCGTTCATCTTCGCCCTCGGCCACAATGAAATCACGAATGCCACCACGCTCTGAAACAAATGCGAGTACGAAACAATGTCGTCAACAATTCGATGGCAAAAACGAATGTGCGCACCGGAGCCGCCGGATTCACTCGACCGATCGTCGCCGTCGTCGTGGCGCTCCTGCGGCGTACGACGCTCGGCGTCCTCGCGATCCTGAAGTCCATTGAACATCAAACACAGGCGAACTCTAATTACAGGGACTCAGCTGATTGGTTGGTTGGTGGTCACGTGCATGCATGCTTTCTGTGCACACCAAACTCCGCCCGACCACCCCAACAGCAGTTTCTGCACAGACAGCATGCATCACGTGATCATCAACGACCACACTGATTGCCTATAATAGAGTTCCACCGTCAATAATACACAGTTGACGGTGATGTGCAACAAGAGCAATTGGACGCAAGCAGACGTGCCCCGTCTCCGTCGGCCCCCTCAAACAGCTGCTGCTGGATGCGCGTGCGGTCGTCGGCAGCGTCCGCCTCCTCCTCATCGTCTTCGATGTGCACCTAAACAATCATGAAATGCAAGAACAAGCTTTGAAATAATACAAACTTGGCAACCAAAGCACGCTACAATCAGGTGCAATGGATAAGTGCAACCGCTGTCCTGTCCTACTCTGCTTTTTAACATCAAGATTGAGAAAACAGGCAAACAAGTGGCGTCAACTGACGCGGCGAGAGCGTTTCTTTTGTGCCTCATCAATTCCCAGGTTTTCTTCAACCAACGCAAGATCGTCCTCAAGATCGTCGTCATCGTCATCCTCATCAGATTCTGAATGTTACAACAAAATACCTGATCAAAAACTAAAATTTATGAGTTGGCTCGACACAGATAACCAAATAAGAGAACAAGTTCATGTTGTCACTTTTCTCGTCATCTTCGCCTTCATCTTCGTCATCCTCGTTTTCGTCTCCAGACACCACGAAGCCTTCCATTTCTTTTGCAATCTGCGTCTCATCGTCTGAAAAGCACTTTCTTCCATTCCTTCCTTCCATTCCCAGTTGTTTTCGGAGGGGGAATTTACGAAGCTGCCTTTTTGCCTGAGAGGTTTTTTCAGCCCCTCAGCTACTATCTATCTGAATTTTTTTTAGCCAGCTAGCTACCTAAAATGTTTTCTACTCTATATATATCCAGAAAATGTTTCGCCAGCTACTAAATTAATGTATCTACCTGTAAAAAAAATGTTTGAGCCATTCATCAACTCAACAATTTCGCCCAGCTATCCACAATTTTGATGCAAAAATAAAAATCATGATTTTTCTTATGCAAAATTTTATTAGAAATTTTTTTACATTTTTTGAATATCTTTATCTGACAGGTTTTTTTTCGGCTCAGCTATTACCTATCTAAAAATATTCCCAACCAGCTATTTGAAATGCTTTGTTTTTGTTTTGACCAAAATTCAATTTTTGCTCGAAATTCTCATAAATTTAACTAATTTTAGATAAAATACGAGTTTATACTTGATGTTTACGTATTTTAAGCAGCTGTTTTCATTGCTTTTCAAAGTTTTAGCTATCTATCTGTTGGATTTCCAAATTTTGACCCCCCCGGCCCCAGCCACATTTCAAAAATTGCTGCTATCCATCTGGAAAATTTGCTCCAGCTATCATGTATATCGGTCCCCCGACCCCAAACCCAACCCACCAGTTTTGGACAAACTGTGAACCCTGCTAAGGATTGATCTGTTCAGGACAATACAACACAACTCTGACCTTCTTCGTCTTCCTCATCGTCATCTGGATTCCATAGCGACGAGTCTTTTTCTGTTTTTTCGTGGCGGACCCTCTTCAGCAGCGACACCATCTGGACAACAAAAGACGATAAAAAGTAAAAACAATAAAAAAACAAAAAATAGTGATGATGAAACAAAAAAAAGGTGGTTGAAACAGGTCACGCATAACGCACCATCTTCGTCGGATGTTCCGACTTCTGCTTCATCATCGATGAAATCGACATCTTATCTTTTTATTGATGATGTTTTCTCATTGTTAAAAAATTCAGTCGCTGTTCGTCCGCCAGTCTCTTGCTGTAGCTTGGTTTCAAAAAAGTGAAAATCCCGATTTTTTGCTAAAAAATTTTCAAAATGCAAGGAAAACGTGAATATCGACAAAATAGATCTCGAGTATATCGAGTACGGTTGGTGTCGGCCAAATTTTTTGAGGGGGGGGGGTCCACAAATCAGTAGCGAAAGTGGGGGGTGGGGGGGGGGGGTGGTGGACCTTATTAAAGGACGTAATGCTTCTTTATTCAAAACGTACGCGCACGGGCATCGGCATGGCACCTGCACTTTCCAATGAGCATGCAGCACACGCACTGCACCTTTCAGTTTACACATTCTCCGCCCTTCTGTGTTTATCACATGCGCCGAACCAAATACTGTACCCAGAAGTTAGATTGCGAAACAAGAAGCTTCAAAACGGAAACCAGGAGTGGGAGATTTTAACTTGAAAAACAAAAATAAAACCACGAAAAAAGCAAAAAAATAAGCCACAAACCTCCGTTTACTGAAACAAAGCAGAAACATATAAACAAAGTCGCCAAACAAACAAAACAAAGTCGCCAAACGGCAGTGTTGTTCTCGTTTTTTGAGAAAATAATTGAGAATTTGAATTCACTTGGAAAACAATGCACTTGTAAATTCATGCAGAGGATGGGTTGTTGGGGGCAATCTTCAGCAAGCTTAACTTCCGAAACTTTGTTTACGTATCAAAGCACATTCATGCAATCAGAAACATTTTAAACACAGCTGCTCTTTCTGAAAGTTTGGATTTTTGGACGACACCGAAACGAAAAAACTCTTTTTTAAAGAATGAAAGCTTCAAAGACATTGTCCCTCCTTCTGCAGACTGACCTGTTTGATGTCCATGCTGACGCTCGTTTCTGTCAGTTTTGCATTTGGTGGTTTTAGTTTTGACTTTTTCTTGATTGGTTGGGTGAAACTCTGACCAGAGCAAAAAATGCTTGTGAGTTAACAAACAAATCTGCGCACACAACCAAATGAATCAATAATTAAAAAAACGCAGAAATAACTGAGAACGAATGAACACAATAGATGAAGAGTCATTCGTTAAAAAACCACGTCATTTGGAACAATGGGTTTCTGACTCTGGGGTCTTTTTTCATTAAAATTTCGTTCAGCTTGCGGAGCTACGTCAAAGCCAAGCAAAGTCGTCAACTCGACTTCGAAATTCAGTCAACGTTGCCGGTTCCCCACGGTCGTTGTTGTCAGTTCTGAAAAATCTGCAATTCAGCTCAACAAAAGAACAAAGTATGGAACGAAACACATGAAAACTGTACTCTCCGTCGGCATCTGTTCTGCAGCGTCATATGAGGTGGAACGTGGAGAAAAGACCAAGGCCCACAGTCGTTATCACACAAGCTGAGGAAGACTTCACAGATACTAGCGTTTGATTGCGCTAAGTTTGATCCCCACGTGATGACGGCCCCATCGGGATCGGACGAAACTAGAAAAGGACATCACTTGATTTGCAGTCGAATTCTAAAATTATGTTATGCAATAGCAGATTGGTTTGATCACGTTGATTTTGTTTTTTTGGCATTTTTCCACTTTCAGAAAACGATTGACGAAGTTCAGATTGTATTGGCATACAAGCTTCGGCAATTGGTTTCATGAGCTCGTTGATAGACCAGACAACAGTAAAACAAAACTGCGAATAAAACTCTTGTCAACTCTTGGGTGTTCCGATTTGTCGTTGAAAATGAATTAAAAATAAAAATGAAATTTTTGTTCGTTTTTGTTCGTCCTTCACCATCACCGTCGTCGCTTCCACAATCACCGTCGTCAGTCAGTCTGCCATCTGTCAGTATAATCTGGTGCATTGTCGATTTCGGGGTTCCATCCACCAAGCGCCAGTCGCCAGTCTCACGACTCACCAACTCTGTCAAAGTCTGACACGTTCACGTTCTTTCAACTATTTGCAGACATTTGCCAAACGGGAGCAAGCAAAATAATTTTCTGGGGGCGTGATTTATTTTACGCTTTTTGAATAAAGTAGGCAAACCGGGTCCACCCCCCCCCCTCAGCCGAAAATCCCGCCCGTGCACGGGCAGATACTCCGTGTACCCCCTCCCCCTTTACTCGACACGGGTACTAGACTCCCCCCCACCCCCTCCGCGAGAAAACACGATCGCACCCCCCTCCTCACGGTGGTCAATCTCATCTCAATTTTTCCAAAAATACCGTAATTTTTGATTTTTCTTGACGTTTGCGTCTGTCCCTGCATAGATTTTGTTGTTTCTGACCAAACAAGCAGCTTGTTTGCACAAAATATTCTGTATTTTACAAGAATTTCTGTGTTTTTCTAAGGCAAAAATTTGGATTACCCGTGCACCCGTCACCCCCTCACGAATTTTTCTGCCAGTGCACCCCCCCCCCGTCGGAAAATTTGCTGCCGTGCACCCCCCCTCACCGAGAAGGCACCCCGACCCCCCCCCTCTAAAATAGAACCTCTCACTCGAGGTCCCGCTTTCGCTACTGCAAAATCCCGGGCGAAAGCAAATTTCAGAGGGGGGGGGGTGTCAGCGCGGATGTAGTCGATCCGGTACCGGTCGATCCGGACGGTCGATCCGGTACCGGTCGATTTGGACCTGGCAATTTTCTAGGGCGGTCGATCCGGTAACAATTGAAATTTTCAGCTGTTTTAGCATTCAATTCAATTTGTTTCTGATTTGTTTTTCCATTTTTCTTCGTTCTCTCATTTTATCTGATGTCTGAAACATTTTACCGCAGGTTTTTCGCGGGAAATATGAAAATAAAAACAACAGACATTTTTCCAACACTATCCAAATTAGCCTTAGAGTAAGGTACGATCCTCAGACTCCGATTGTACTTTGCTTTTGTGTCCTACTTGTCTGTTGCTCTTCGGTCTCAAATCAAAGTGATTTCAACGGTATGTTGTCTCTCTATACGGTCGATCCGGTACCGGTCGATCCGGTACCTGGCAATTTTCTAGGGCGGTCGATCCGGTACCGGTCGATCCGGTACTCGGTCGATCCGGTACCAATTGAAATTTTCAGCTGTTTTACGGGTTTTTAGCGTTCAATTCGTTGTGTTTTCGATTTTTCTTTGGTTTCGGTGATTGCGAAACATTTATGCAGCACGGAAAGACATGAAACCGAACACGATTGTTGATGATACGATGAGACGACGACGACTTGCGACACTTGTTGGTTTTGGTAATCGTAATCTGATTCTGAAAAAAGCTATGTTTTTTTTTATTTTCTGAACTATTTTCCAGAAGAATAAAGCTCCAAGACGGTGAAAATTTGCAAAATTACCAGCTCAGCAAGAAAAGGAGAACAAAATAAAAATATGAAGACTGATTCGGTTCTCTTTTGGAGTTGAGGAAAAATGTCTGTTGTTTTTATTTTCATATTTCCCGCGAAAAAACCTGCGGTAAAATGTTTCAGACATCAGATAAAATGAGAGAAACGAAGAAAAATGGAAAACAAATCAGAAACAAATTGAATTGAATGCTAAAACAGCTGAAAATTTCAATTGGTACCGGATCGACCGCCCTAGAAAATTGCCAGGTACCAAATCGACCGGTACCGGATCGACCGTACCGGATCGACCGGTACCGGATCGACCGCATGCCGCGCTGACACCCCCCCCCCTCTGAAATTTGCTTTCGCCTTCGGGATTTGTGGCAGTAGCGAAAGCGGGACCTCGGGTGAGGGGGGGGTGTTTGCCTAATTTTAGAGGGGGGGGGGTCAGGTGCCTTCTCGGTGAGGGGGGGTGCACGGGCAGCAAATTTTCCTGAGGGGGGGGTGCACTGGCAGAAAAATTTCGTGAGGGGGGGTGCACGGGATCGCACGGGTAATACCAAATTTTTGCCTTAGAAAAACACAGAAATTCTTGTAAAATACAGAATATTTTGTGCAAACAAGCTGCTTGTTTGGTCAGAAACAACAAAATCTATGCAGGGACAGACACAAACGTCAAGAAAAATGCAAAAATTACGGTATTTTTGGAAAAAATTGAGATGAGATTGACCACCGTGAGGGGGGGGGGTGCGATCCCGTGTTTTCTCGCGGAGGGGGTGGGTGGAGTCTAGTACCCGTGTCGAGGTAAAGGGGGGAGGGGGGTACACGGGTATCTGCCCGTGCACGGGCAGGATTTTCGGCTGAGGGGGGGGGTGGACCCGGTTTGCCTACTTTATTCAAAAAGCGTAAAATAAATCACGCCCCAGAAAATTATTTTTGCTTGCTGCCCGTTTGGCAAATGTCTGCAAATAGTTGAAAGAACGTGAACGTGTCAGACTTTGACAGAGTTGAGTGAGTCGTGAGACTGGCGACTGGCGCTTGGTGGATGGAACCCCGAAATCGACAATGCACCAGATTATACTGACAGATGGCATTGACTGACTGACGACGGTGATTGTGAAGCGACGACGGTGATGGTGAAGGACGGAACAAAAACGAACAAAAATTTCAATTTTTATTTTTAATTCATTTTCAACGACAAATCGGCAACACCCAAGAGTTGACAAGCAGTTTTATTCGCAGTTTTGTTTTACTGTTGTCTGGTCTATCAACGAGCTCATGAAACCAATTGCCGAAGCTTGTATGCCAATCACAATCTGAACTGCTCGTCAATCGTTTTCCTGAAAGTGGAAAAATGCCAAAAAACAAAATCAACGTGATCAAACCAATCTGCTGATTGCATAACATAATTTTTAGAATTCGACTGCAAATCAAGTGATGTCCTTTTCTAGTTTCTGTCCGATCCCGATGGGGCCGTCATCACGTGGCGGATCGCTCAAACAATTATGCAGCAATCAAACAGCTCAGTCATCATGATGAAGTCTTCCTTCAGCTTGTGTGATAACGACTGTGGGCCTTGGTCTTTTCTCCACGTTCCACCTCATATGACGCTGCAGAACAGATGCCGACGGAGAGTACAGTTTTCATGTGTTTCGTTCCATACTTTGTTCTTTTGTTGAGCTGAATTGCAGATTTTTCAGAACTGACAACAACGACCGTGGGGAACCGGCAACGTTGACTCGAATATATCGAAGTCGAGTTGACGACTATTGCTTGGCTTTGACGTAGCTCCGCAAGAAACTGAACGAAATTTTAATGAAAAAAGACGCTCAGAGTCCAGAAACCCATTTGTATGCCAAATGACGTGGTTTTTAACTGAATGACTCTTCATGCTATTGTGTTCATTCGTTCTCGGTTATGTTCTGCGTTTTTTTAATTAATTGATTCATTTGGTTGTGTGCGCAGATTTGTTTGTTAACTCACAAGCATTTTTTGCTCTGGTCAGAGTTTCACCCAACCAATCAAGAAAAAGTGCAAAACTAAAACCACCAAATGCAAAACTGACAGAAACGCAGCGTCAGCATGGACATCAAACAAGGTCAGTCTGCAGAAGGAGGGACAATGTCTTTGAAGCTTTCATTCTTTAAAAAAAGAGTTTTTCGTTTCGGTGTCGTCCAAAAATCCAAACTTTCAGAAAGAGCAGCTGTGTTTAAAAATGTTTCTGATTGCATGAATGTGCTTTGATACGTAAACAAAGTTTCGGAAGTTAAGCTTGCTGAAGATTGCCCCACAACAACCCATCCTCGGCATGAAAATTTACAAGTGCATTGTTTTCCAAGTGAATTCAAATTCTCAATTATTTTCTCAAAAAACGAGAACAACACTGCCGTTTGGCGACTTTGTTTATATGTTTGTTTGGCGACTTTGTTTATATGTTTCTGCTTTGTTTCAGTAAACGGAGGTTTGTGGCTTATTTTTTTGCTTTTTCGTGGTTTTATTTTGGTTTTTCAAGTTAAAATCTCCCACTCCTGGTTTCCGTTTTGAAGCTTCTTGTTTCGCAATCGCTTCGTTTCGTGACTGTTTTGGTTCGGCGCATGTGGTAAACACAGAAGGGCGGAGAATGTGTAAACTGAAAGGTGCAGTGCGTGTGCTGCATGCTCATTGGAAAGTGCAGGTGCCATGCCGATGCCCGTGCGCGTGCGTTTTGAATAAAGAAGCATTACGTCCTTTAATAAAGGTCCACCACCCCCCCCCCACCCCCCCGCACTTTCGCTACTGATTTGTGGACCCCCCCCTCAAAAATTTGGCCGACACCAACCGTACTCGATATACTCGAGATCTATTTGTCGATATTCACGTTTTCCTTTTGCATTTTGAAAATTTTTTAACTTAAAAAAATCGGGATTTTCACTTTTTTGAAACCAAGCTACAGCAAGAGACGTGGCGGACGAACAGCGACTTGAATTTTTTAACAAGAAAAACATCATCAATAAAAAGATAAGATGTCGGATTTCATCGATGATGAAGCAGAAGTCGGAACATCCGACGAAGATGGTGCGTTATGGTGCTGTTTCAACCACCTTTGTTTTGTTTCATCATCACTATTTTTTGTTTCTTTTTATTGTTTTTACTTTTTATCGTCTTTTGTTGTCAGATGGTGTCGCTGCTGAAGAGGGTCCGCCACGAAAAAAACAGAAAAAGACTCGTCGTGCCATGGAATCAGATGACGATGAGGAAGACGAAGAAGGTCAGAGTTGTGTTGTATTGTCCTGAACAGATCAATCCTTAGCAGGGTTCACAGTTTGTCCAAAACTGGTGGGTTGGGTTTGGGGTCGGGGGACCGATATACATGATAGCTGGAGCAAATTTTCCAGATGGATAGCAGCAATTTTTGAAATGTGGCTGGGGCCGGGGGGGTCAAAATTTGGAAATCAAACAGATAGATAGCTAAAACTTTGAAAAGCAATGAAAACAGCTGCTTAAAATACGTAAACATCAAGTATAAACTCGTATTTTATCTAAAATTAGTTAAATTTATGAGAATTTCGAGCAAAAATTGAATTTTGGTCAAAACAAAAACAAAGCATTTCAAATAGCTGGTTGGGAATATTTTTAGATAGGTAATAGCTGAGCCGAAAAAAAACCTGTCAGATAAAGATATTCAAAAAATGTAAAAAAATTTCTAATAAAATTTTGCATAAGAAAAATATGATTTTTATTTTTTGCATCAAAATTGTGGATAGCTGGGCGAAATTGTTGAGTTGATGAATGGCTCAAAATTTTTTAGAGGTAATAATTAATTTAGTAGCTGGCGAAAATTTTCTGGATATATATAGAGGTAGAAAGATTTTTAGGTAGCTAGCTGGCTAAAAAAATTCAGATAGATAGTAGCTGAGGGGCTGAAAAAACCTCTCAGGCAAAAAGGCAGCTTATCAATTCCCACTCCGAAAACAACTGGGAATGGAAGGAAGGAATGGAAGAAAGTGCTTTTCAACGATGAACGCAGATTGCAAAAGAAATGGAAGGCTTCGTGGTGTCTGGAGACGAAAACGAGGATGACGAAGATGAAGGCGAAGATAGGCGAGAAAAGTGACAAATAACTTGTTCTCTTATTTGGTTATCTGTGTCGAGCCAACTAAAATTTTAGTTTTTGATAGGTATTTTGTTGTAAATTCAAATTGATGAGGATACGATACGAGATCTTGGACGATCTTGCGTTGGTTGAAGAAAACCTGGGAATTGATGAGGCACAAAAGAAACGCTCTCAACGCGTCAGTTGACCCACTTGTTTGCCTGTTTTTCTCAATCTTGATGTTAAAGAAAGCAAGTAGGACAGGACAGGTTGCACTATCCATTGCACCTGACTACAGCGTGCTTTGGTTGCCAAGTTTGCTCACCATTATTTCAAAGCTTGTTCTTGCATTTCATGATTGTTTAGGTGACATCGAAGACGACGGGAAGGAGGCGGACGCTGCCAACCACGCGCATCCGGCAGCAGCTGTTTGAGGGGGCCGACGGAGGCGGAACGCTGCTTGCGACCAATTGCTCTTGTTCACATCACCGTCAACTGTGTGTATTGACGGTGGAACTGTTATAAGGCAATCAGTGTGGTCGTGATGATCACGTGGTCATCTGTCTGTGCAGAAACTGCGTTGGGGTGGTCGGGCGGGGATTGGTGTGCACAGAAAGATGCATGCACGTGACCACCAACCAACCAATCAGCTGAGTCCCTGTAATTAGAGTTCGCCTTTTTATGTTCAATGGACTTCAAAATCGCGAGGACCACGTCGTACGCCGCGCGAGAGCCACATTTGACGGCGACTATCGGTCAGTGAATACGGCGGCTCCGGTGGCACATTCACTTGCATCAATTGTTGACGACATTGTTTCGTACTCGCATTTTTTCGACGTGGTGGCATTCGTGATTTCAGTGTGGCGAGGGCGAAGATGAACGGACGGCGGTGCGCGGCTCGCCAGCGGAGGGCAGGCACGCGACTCCGATCGATGAAAGTCGGTGCACAGCACGCGCAGCGCCATTTCATGCGCACGTGGAGGGGCGGGGGGGGGGGGCTCTGTGGCGACCGCGCCAGCACTCCCACGTACCATGAATGGCGCTCAGCACACTTGAGTGCTTGCTGAACATAGAGTCTTCAGTGCTTACTATTTCCATAAAACTTCAAAGACAATGCGCTTATCACATTTTGATGGTCTTGTTTTTTTTTCAGCAAACTTGCAGAGGCAAACCAAGTATAGGTTCAATTTAATTACGAGTTCCTTCGCAGGCCACGCTGACGGCGAGGATACATTAGGTCGGCTTGGGCGTTGGCCGTGGCGCTGTCATTCATTCTGATGCGCAGTATTATTCTGATCGCAGTCATTATTCTGATGCGCAGTCATTATTCTATTGCAGTCAACCATTCTGATGCGCAGATGTTGCACAAAGCACTGTCGCTCGTGTGTATGCCAGTGCATTCGTGCAACTTTGTTGAAACCTCCATCGTAGCCATCTGCTTACACACACGAGCATTGCATGTTCTGTTGTGAAAGCGCGTATGGCTGTGTGCAATTCGGTGTCTCTCGATTTTCTAGGAGGATCTGGCAGAGGGAGATGAAGAAGGCGGCGCCAGAGTGCGCCGCGCGGTCGTCCCGGCCGTGACAAGCCGTTGATTGAGCACATCGAGCCTGCTGAAATTGAGGAGGGGTACCTGCGAGACGAGGACGCCCGTATCGTTGCCGAAGACAAACCCGAACGATTTCAGGCAACGTTTTTTGCTATTTTCCGTTTTGTTGTTGTTGTCTGGTTAGTGTTTACTTGTTGTTTTCTCCCGAGAACAAACTGAACTGACTTTTCAGACACGTCTGCATCCCGGTGACCGAACCGATCCGGACCGCCCAGAAGAGGAGCTGAAAATTGAGTCTGAGATGGATTCTGTTGAAAGCGTTCAAGAGGAGTACGTCACGAGCCAAGAGGTTCGAGCGTTTTACACGGTTTTGTAACACTGAAAACTTTGGAAAAATTACCAATATTCGATGTGTCAAAGTTACGGTCAGACTTTCAAATATGAAATTTGTTAAATCCTGACGTTTTGAGACATCTAGTATACTAATTGGTTACATGGAGCTGATCGGAGCAACCAGTGAGCCCCAGTGAAGGGCACGCAGCCAATCTGCCGATTGCCAGATGCACACAGTTGCACACCCGCACGCGTGCTCATGTGCGATGCCTTTGCGTTTCCAGCAGGACATGTACGAGATTGCGATCGAGCGGGACAAGAAAGCTGGATGACGCGCGCATCATGGAGGTGCTGAAGTTCATGCGCCACCAGCACTTCGAGGTGCCGTTCATTGCGTTCTAGCTCGCACGGAGTACGTCGGGGAGGACGGGTCGGACCGGCAGCAACGATTTGCTCCGCTGGGCATCAATGATCTCTGGAAGATTTATCAGTGGGACGAAAAGGTAGTCTGGGGGAGGCTTACCAACGAAACATTGATCGCATCGCGCAATAGCTAGCACTGAGTGAATTGCATTTGTTTTCAACGGCAGGCAGGGATGTGTGGCCAAGCCGGTGCTGTGCTGATTAATTGCCGATCAATTGTTCATCTGAACATGCGCATGCGCCTGCGTTTACCGTTTTATGTGCCCGCTGTTCATTGTTGATTGTCATCACTCGTCTGCACATGTACAACTGTGTGCTGTGTTCCAGAACAGTCTCTGCCCAAACGCAGTGGTGTCAACTGTTGCAACGTCGTTCGTGTTTCGCTCGAGCTTCCCAGCGTCTGTATGCAGATTGCGTACCAGCACGAGGTCATGGTGACCAGTGAGAACGCCATGCCGTTCACATTGATACATTCGTGACGAGTACATACAGACGTCAGTTTGCGGGGGGTCTGGCTTCGGACTCTTGTATATGGTCATTTGAAAACAATCAGTGCTTTAGGTCGCACTAAAAAAGTCGGGACAGACTTGTGAAAGTGTGACAGTACATGCCGTGCTCACGTTGTTTATACTGTCAGCTGTTGGGGTTGATTTGATTGAACATTGATCAGCGTTTTCGACAGAAAACTGTAATGTAACTGCCCGCAAATGCACCTGTGTGTGGCGTACTTGCAGCGCCGGCCAATGTGTGGACGGTGGAGCAGCTGACGGACTGGTTGGCCGAGTTCCAGCTGTATCACGGCGCCGATCTGCCGCACAATACACGCGTGGGAGAAGGCGAAAGCAGCCGGCCCAGCGAGGCGGACCCCGCCGCCGCACGCCGCCACCCGGGAGTCGGCTTCGCTCTCGTTCCGTCAGGCGACGCGCAAGGATCAGTACCACATCTGTGCGCAGACTGGACTCGCTCAGAATGCAGTGCCCATTGGCGTGCAGCGTAAACTCTCAGTTGCGATCCTCTGCAAAACTCTGCAACAAGACGTCGAATGCATAGTTGCGCAATTTGTGTCTTTCTTGCGCATATCAGGCGGTTTCGCTGCGAAGTCTGGCTGTTGACACCGGAAGCATTCGGCGAAAACCTGAAGGCGGTGTGCAACTAGTCGTCGGTTGGCGATGTGGAGAACTTCGGAGGTGGAGAGTACCCGGATGATTTGATTGACACTGCCACCGACTATGTGTCACCGTGAGTGTTGCACTCAGGCCACGGCAACAATGCAATTGTTGAATTACATGTGCCTGTTGACTCAGTTCGTTTCCGACGTCCGATGACGTCATCCAAAGGGGCGGTGTACATGGTCGCAAAGCAGATCTCCCGCGATGCGACCGTCAGTGACTCAATCGTTGCTTGTACACGATCGTGCGCAATGTCAATCTCGATTGCCCATCGATTTGGAATGCGCCAGTGCATGCGAAAATCGAGATCGTGCTTTGAGTGCTGCTGTTGTGAACGCTGCTGCCGACGGCCAAGGGTATGCAGGAGATTGACGAGAATCACCCACTGTGCGCTTGAACAAATACCTGCGAAACAAACCGATCAAAATATTCGAGAAACACGAGTTCTTGCGACTCGTGCAGGTAATTGCGGTTGTGTTGAGGAAAGGTGTTCATACATTTCAAGTTTGCAACCAATCGGAAGGATGTTTCAATTGTGACTGACTTTGAGGCCGAAGCGGACGGTCTGCTCAGGTTGGAGATGCTGCCAGAGGACTGACGACAAAATGATCTACAACTACGCACGTCGTGGCCCCAACGAAACCAGACGACCACATTCATCTCGTCACCAGGATGGCTTTCGAAATGCTGCGTTGTGCTAAATGGATAAAAACGATGAATTTTCGTTGGAACATGAAGTCCAAATTTTGAACTGCCGCCAACTGATGACGTCACTTTACGCTTTGTCCCAGTCAACAGTGGACGGGAGTCAGCGGCACGATTTGTCGACGGTTGAGAAGCGTCGTGCGTGGCTGCGCAACCGATTCAAGAACGCGCCGAAAGACCCGCAGATCGACGAGGACCCTGGCGTCTCGGGCGCCATGTTCCACAAAATGGTGTTCGCTTTTCAGACGGTAGGCGTCGCGTGTTTTGCCGACACCAGCGAACAACATTCAGTCATTGCCAATTCCGTCACGATTATTGTGTTTATTGGTTGAACTGAAATGGACACCTGCAACCAAACAATGGCTTTTAGGATGACACGTCAGAGATCGCAGAACGCTGGAATGATTTACGCAAGGAGACCATTCGCAAATGTTTGACTGATTTCCTGCAGCCAATGTTCATCAGGGAGTTGCGCGCCAAGGCGAGACAGGAAGCGAAAGATTCTGTCATAAAAGTATGTGTTGAAAACGTAGTGCCGAGCTTTGTACGCGGTAGTAATCGATTATTTTGTACCCATCACAATGAGTGGAATATTGTGTATCATTACCACAGGACTGCTGCAACAAATTATACAACTGGCTGAAAATCGGTGCTTACCCGGTGGAGTCGGTCAGTGCCGGCGCCGATGAGCCGCATGGGCACCGATGGTGCACTCAGGGTGCTCGGCATTGCGTACGTCGATGAACAGTCGGTGGGGGGGGGGGGGGGCTGTCACTTGTGAATCTGACAATCGTTTGCTTGGCGCTAGGACTGTCTCTGACATTGCTGGTCTAGACAATCAGAGGAAACTCTCGGGGAATTCTTATGAAATTCTGACGAAGTCCTTCGTGGAAATCTTTGGGAAACTTTTTGTCGGGAGATCATGGCGGATAATTCATTGGGATACGAATGATTCGCTCGCATCATACATTTGTCTGCATTGTCTGCTTTGCGCTACGTCATATTGTGACCACGACTTATTATTTTTATTTGGTTAGATTATGTGTGCACGCCAAGCCCAGAGCCCAGCCATTATGCAGTCACCGTGACGTTTGTGTGATGTCCTGTTGACTGCGTAACAATGCCTCACCAATCTGCTCCATGTTTCAGCGACCAAGCTGGCCTTCGGTGCTCTGATTGACGGCGACGGCGGACTCGTCGATCACGTGCGCTTGGTGCATCTGACAAAGCGACTGCGCGCACGGGAACAGGAGAAAATGCTCAAGGTGACGCAAGTCTGACAACGCGTGCCAGAGCCAGATATTGCTGTTGTTAGCCATGGCTAGTTGGTACAAAATGGCGTGTGCATTGTTTGCTGGCCGTTTTCAGCAAGAGACGCTGGAGCACCTGAAGTCGTTCGTGGTGCAGCGGAAGCCGCACGTCATTGCGCTTTCCGGAGAATCGCTGTACGTGGTCACACTGCTGCCTGCCTGTTTGCTTGCTTCACCTGCTTTTTATTATTGTTAATTTAATCACACCGTTACTGTCGTTCTCACTCTCCAGAATTGCAATGAGCATCAAA
This sequence comes from Theristus sp. LFF4_11, assembly GCA_030248135.1. Classification (NCBI taxonomy): domain Eukaryota; kingdom Metazoa; phylum Nematoda; class Chromadorea; order Monhysterida; family Xyalidae; genus Theristus; species Theristus sp. LFF4_11. The sequence continues at coordinate 6,991 of JASANC010003611.1, read as the reverse complement.
GAGGACATCCAGAACGCCATGCAGGAATTGGTGAACGAAAACGAACTGCAGTCAACGATTCCGGTTTGTTGTTGTGCTGGTGCTTGAAGAATTTAGAAATTCGTTTTTTAGCATGCAACAGGTGGACTTTGTGTTCAGGTTGAAATCGTGGACACCGAGCTTGCGAAGGTCTACATGAACAGTCGCCGTGCGCGCCAGGACCACGCCGAGCTGCCCATGCTGCTCCGTGAGGCGCTGTCGATTGCGCGACGGCTGCAGGATCCACTGCCGGAGTTCTGCCAGATCTGCGGCACTGACAACGAAATGCTCTGTCTCAATCTGCACCCGTTGCAGCAGCATGTACGCCTGCCTACTACTTACTACACCTGCAGTTGCTTCCAGTTTGTTGCAGTCTTTTTGTAGCCTGACTGTCTGGACTGCTGCAATGAACACAACGTAAAACAACGGAGTGCATAGCTGTTTCTATGCACGCTGAATTGCTTCGACATGCAGAGAAGGGCGTGTACCGTGCTGGTGCAATGAGCAATTGGTGCATGTGGCCGTTTGACAAGACATGAATGTGCAGGTTAGCCATGACGATCTCTGGACGGCGCTGTCGCTGGAGTTCTTCAATCGAGTGAACGAGGTCGGCGTCGTCATCAACCGCTGCTTCGAGCACGCGCACTTCTTTCCGATGCTGCAGTTCGTCTGTGGCCTTGGGCCCGTAAGGCACTCAACCTGCAGAAGACCATCAAACAGGAGTCTGGTGTGCTCGACAACCGCACCAAACTGGTCACCGTGTGCAACATGGGACCGAAGGTTGTGCACAGCAAAATCACTTTTTTCCTTTTGCTTTGTGACCGATGCTTGAAAATGTAAAATTTTAAATAAAAGTACCGTTGTGCCTAATACTATTTTTGGCTGACAACAAATGGCAACCAAATGACATAAGCTTCAATAATGCAGTCGCGAGATCGAAGCGTTTTAAAAATCGACGTTGTTTGATCAGCCTGCACTTTGTTCAGGTGTTCATGAACTGCGCCGGCTTTATCAAAATCGACACTGTGAAAGTGGCCGAAAAGTCCGACGGCTACATTGACCCGTTGGACGGTAGTCGTGTGCATCCCGAAACTTACGAGTCAGTTTGACGCGAATCACATTTCTAGCGTGCACAGTTTCGGGCTTTTTTGTAAACATTCTCATTCGAATCAGATGGGCGCGAAAAATGGCGATCGATGCACTCGAGTACGATGAAACGGCTGAGGACAATCCGACGACGGCACTCGAGGAAATCCTGGAGCAGCCGGAGAAACTGCGCGATCTCGACTTGGACGCGTTCGCGGACGAGCTGCGCAGACAAGTTGGTTTTAAAATGCTCTGAAAATTTATGATAGAGCTTAGAAACGCAGCGAACGGAGCTCAAGAAACACGGAATTGCAGGATTTCGGCGACAAGCGCATCACGCTGTACGACATTCGAGCGGAGCTGAACCAGCGGTACAAGGATCTGCGACAGCCGTACGAGCCGCCGGACATTGAGCAGCTGTTCAACATGCTCACCAAGGAGTCACCGCACACGTTCAACGTCGGTGAGTGGCTGTCGCTGTGTCCGCAGACGCTGCCAGCGTTGCTCACGCGTGTTTCGTAGTCACCCCTGCAACGTATGACGCCCCTTTGCCAGGCAAGCTCGTGCTCGGCCGCGTGCTCTCAGTCGTCTATCGTAAGCCAGACCAAGAAAACCAGGCCGGCGAGGATGGCGAACAAAGCGCCGCACAACCGAAACGTGACGACGAGTCGGGCATGTGGAAGTGCACCATGTGCAACAAAATGCAATGGGAGCAGCTGCACGATGTGCGTGTGTTTGCTGGCGTGCTCTGGTCAACGCCGTTTTGTCCGTCGCGTATGCCAGCGCGCGCCAGTGATTCCATCTCATTTGACAGGTCTGGACGCACATTCAAAACGACTGTCCCGGCAAGGCGATCGGCATTCGCGTGAAACTGGAGAACGGCATATCCGGCTTCATTCCGACCGAGTACATTTCCGACAAGAAGGTCGACAATCCGTCCGACCGTGTGCTGGTCTGTTTGCTGTCGCTGAAGTGACATACACCACAGTTGTGTTGTGTGCTGCAGTGTTCCTAGTACAGTACCACCCAGTTGCAATGCTTGTGTTCCAGCCAAACCAACCGTTGTATTGTCGAGTGTTGAAAGTGGATCCGAAACGATTCCGTGCCGATCTCAGCTGCCGCTCAGCGGATTTGGCAGACAAAGATGAACAATTCAAGTGCGTTGTTGCAGTTTGCTTCGAGTGCACTGTGGAATCGCTTTGCACATGTGAAAAGCATGAGTTCTTGTGTTGTTATGTTTCATTGTGTGTGTGTGTGTGATCGCTGCAGACCGGTGAAGGACGCCTTCTATGACAAATCGATGGCTGAATGGGACAAACAAGCTGAAGAGGAACGAAAGAACAAACAAACCACGAAACAGCAGTATGTGAAACGGGTAGGTCGTGTCGTTGTCGTCTTCTGCTTCGGCTTTTTCGAACGTGCCCACTCACATACAGTCCTTTTCAGGTAATTGCACATCCCCAATTCCACAACATCTCCGCTCAAGATGCCGAACTGTTGCTCGATGAGATGGACCAGGGGGAGGTCATTGTTAGACCGAGTAGCAAGGTGCTCTTGTAGTTTTGCACTATTTATTCGTTTGTTTTTGCTCTTGAGCTCCTTTTTTTAGTGTTCAGTTACAGTCAACTCAAAAAAGGAACAGAGCAAGCTCACACTCCGCACCCTCTTCGTGGATCTGGATCTATTGAATCGTGTTCTTGAATAGTGAATTCCACCTTCATGCTAAAAATAAACTCAAAGGGTTGGAGAACTGCGAAATCAAATTTTTTTATCAACAGCTCAAAATGCAAACTACGACGACGACACGACGTCGTCCTAATACGTGTGAACTGAAAGACAAAAACCTGAAATGAGTGCGCTGTGAGCCAGCTGAAATTTCATCTAGCGACCGATCGACACTCCGCAATAAAAAATGCGTCGACTTTGCGACGACAGACACGACGACGACTTTCTTTCATTTTTCATTTTCACCGTTTTCAAGTTGTTTTTGGTAAGCTGCTGTGTCATTTACTTGGTCACGCAACAAACACACAGCGCACTCCTTTCAGGCTTTATTTTAGCACACGCAAAAATAAGCGACACTCTCTCTCATAAACAAAAATACATTTGCCTTTGAGTTGAGCTGTGGAATAAAAATTTTTCTAAATTTCGCGATCTCTAACCTTTGAGTTTATAGCAAAAAAGGGTGCTGGAAATTCATAAAAACACGTTCAAAACATCAAATCACAACCACCCTCACTATCCAATTCAACAAATATCAGTCTATTTTGTGTTTAGGGCGCGGACCATTTGACAGTGACGTGGAAAGTAATCGATGGTGTCTACCAGCATATTGATGTCATCGAGGAGGGAAAAGAAAACATGTTCAGTCTCGGGAAAGTGCTCAAAATTGGTTCTGAGGTTCGATTGCGTTCTCAACTACCTCATTCTGATAAGATCTCAAAAAAAGCAGATTCAAAAATTCGACAAATCGTCACCACCAACTGCAGGAATTTGAAGATTTGGACGAAATCATCGCGAGGTTTGTGCAGCCGATGGCCAGCAACGTGCGCGAAATCATGCAGCACAAGTATTTCTGTGACCCTGGTGCGATCTTGACAGATCACTTGAGTGCACTGCTCTGTGCGGTGTCACGATTCATTTCCAAAACGCTGCTCGTTGCGTTTCGCAGGCACCGGCTTCCGTGAGGGTGGTGAGGTGCGCCTGCGCTCGCGGCAGACGATGACCGAAAAGCTGAAACACGAAAAGGACGCCAATCCGCAGCGCATTCCGTCTGTGAAACACGATGCGTTTTGCGTGCTGTGATCAGTGTAAAAGTGGCCACCAACAAAAGTGGACGTGTTGTTTTTCAGCTATTACCTGAGTCCATCGAGCGAAATGCCCGGCAAGTTCATGCTTTCGTACATGCCGAAGCGCTCGGCGATTCACGAGTTCATCACGGTGCAAAGCGACGGCTTCCGGTATCGCCGGCACAACTTTGTGACGCTGACGCAGTTGTTCCGATGGTTCAAGGAGAACTGGCAAGAGCGGCCGCCGAGTATGTTGGCGTTGATTGATTGGTAGTTGCACTGTAGAACACGGTGCTTGTTGCACTGTAGAACACGGTGCTTGTTGCCATGAGCACACCGCCATACACACCGCCAAGTTGTGCGATTGCAGCTGGCAGCTACCAGCCGGCGCGTACGCCCTCTGGCGACACGGCGTCCCTGCGCAGCTACGGCCAGCAGACGGTCGCCACCAGCCAGCAGGCACACAGTCGACTGGCGCAGCAGCAACACCAACAGCAACAGCCGATCACGGGCACACCGAGTCTGGTCGCCCAGCCGTTCGACACGAGCTCGGCGCACTCCGGCTCCACCGCGCAGCAGGCGTCCTCGTCGCACGTGCCCTCGCAGCAGTCGGCCATGCCCTGGAACGCGCCGGTGGCGCCGCCTGCCGAGTACATGGTCACTGCTGCTTTCATGCTCTTCTGGTGGCACACTGCGTTTGGTTCCGGTTCAGTGTGTCATGGCAATTATACCATAAAATGTGCTTCGTTTGAACTCATCTCGAATGCGAAGCAGCGTGAATTCAACTAAACCTTGGTCAGTTTTCTCAGATGCACCAACAGCAACAGCAATACGAGCAATGGCAGCATATGGCCATGGGCATGTACCCACCGCCAATGCCGATGCCGCCGCCACGTTTGTTCCATATTTGCTCTGTATAAATTTGTTCTGAATTGCGATTTGCTCCGTCTGTAACGTTTGACCGTTGCAGACGGCTGGGCACAGCCAACAACGGCCGCCACAGAACAGGCGCAGTCGTGGGATCAGGGCAGCAGCAACAGCTGGCAAGGAGGCAGAGGTGCTCGTGGTGGTGGCCGTGGTGGCCGTGGAGGTGCTGGCGGTGGCCTGAGTGACCGGGAGTGCTACAACTGTCACCAAATGGGACACATGTCGCGCGACTGCCCACAACCGAGGCGTACTGGTATGCTCTGCTTCTTTGAACGTGTCCGACCGAGAAGACGCCATCAGTGGTCAGTTCTATAAAAAGTGAATAGTGCTTGAAAAGTGAATAGTTCTACTCCAGGGTGTCCCAAAATTTAGACCTTGACAAATTCCGGTTGAATACTTGAACCACAAGTTCACTTTGAAGCTCATGTCTCGATTATTTTTCCAGAATTTCTCAAAGACTAACTTTTGGAACACCCTGGAGTAAAAATGTTCACTTTTCAAACACTATTCACTTTTATAGAACTGACCACAGCTGTAACACTGAAGGCTCGTCATGAACAGCGACTCGGCACTTGCAGTGTGGCTGATCACTTCTCACGTGAAAACAATACGTAAATCCGTGAACGAAGTGAACGAAACAGAAACTCTACTGTCTACTCTGTGCAACCCCTCACGATGGTTTTTTGTTCAATGATTGATCAGTGTTGTTGTGCACCAGGTGGACGTGGCGGTGGTGCAGCAGGTGGTGAGTGCGCTGTGTGCTACAACTGCAACCAGCCTGGCCACATGGCGCGCGACTGCACGCAACGTGAGTGGTGTTGTTGTACACGTGTGGACTACGATCGCATGTTCCAATAGCAGCTTGTGTCTGTAGCGCGCTCTGGCGGCCGTGGCTTCGGCCGTGGTGACCGTGACTACGCCGCGTCTGACCGAGACCGCTACAGCGACAGAGACCGTGATGAGCATGGCGACGCTGGCTCCAGTCGTTCGGACGGCGGCTGGATCACTGGCAGGGGCAGGGGCAGAGGCGGCCGCACACGGCAGCGAGAGGCAGGTCTGTGCTGCTGGCTGTGCACGTGACACGCTGAGTGGCCAATCACCGACGTGTTGTTGCATTGCTGTTGAGCGTCTACAGCAGCTTTGTTGTTCAGATGGTGAGCGCTCCACATCGCCGCCGTCAACTTCCGCGTCTGGTGGCGACGCCGACGATGGCTGGATTGCAGGCAGCCGTGGCCGTGGCCGTGGCGGCACTCGGGGCCGCGGCGGCCGCAGTTCGCCCGTGCATGGTGATGTTCAGCGGTGTCTTTGGTGGCGGTGCTGGCCGCACTGTGAATGCAGGTCTGCTTTTTAGAGAACGACGGTTTCACCGGTGGAGACGACGGTGACGGCTGGATCAGCGGCAGGGGCAGAGGACGTGGAGGCCGTGGAGGCCGTGCGCGAGGCGTGTGCCTCGCCCAACTCGCAGGCGGTGGGTTTGTTGACTTACGTTCGGGGACAACCGTTCATCAGTGTTGGGCGCTCTTCTGTTGTATCGTGTATTTCGCTGCACTGACGTCTACGTTGAAACATTGCTCGTTCATTCAGACTCTGCGTCGGGTTCGCCACCGAGGCGCTGGTGGTGCTGACGACGATGACGGCTGGATTGCAGGCAGAGGAGGCCGTGGCGGACGGGCAGGCGCACGGGCAGAGCCGCTGCGTCATCGAACATGCAAGGTCACTGATGCTGGTGGACACGCTCGTTGCCATGCGGCACTCACAGATTGGATTACTTTAGTTGCAATTTATCAACGCATTTTTACAAATTATTAAACGATTTTGATTTTGTTTGTTTCACTGTTTCAGACGGTGCATCGTCGCCTGCGCGAAGCGGCAGTCGGGTCAGTGTATCGACGTTTCTTGAATGATCGAATTTTTCACGATCGAACTGCCAGCTCCGCAGCAGTCATTTGATTGGCAACATGAATTGTGCCTGATTGGTGCAACCGCGATGCGTTCCAATGCAACCAGTTTAATGCCACTCGCCACAATTTTTGTTGTTTTGGTTGCCCATGTGTTAGCATTGTTTTCATTGATTGCGATGCATGGTGCACGTTGTTGCTTTCAGCTGGTGACGGTGGAGGCTGGATCACCGGCCGTGGGCGGGGTCGTGGCCGTGGCCGTGGCCGTTAACG